>VDFB02332897.1:0-42600 GCA_007258455.2 Sequoia sempervirens
ATATAACTAAATAAATAAAATTTATTTATTTAATCAGAAGATTAATTAAATTAAAATATAATTAAATAAATAGGATCTATTTATTTAATCAAGAAGATTAATTGAAATGAATTAATTAAATAACATAGTCATTTAATTAATAGTGGGAACATGCAAAATAAGATTGATTAATGAATAAAATGTTTATTTATTAATGGATGATGTTTGAGATAAAAGAGGAGAATTAAATAATTGAGATTATTTAATTTAAAAGAAGTGAGAATGATAAATTAATAAATAAATATACTTGCATAATAGAAAAGGTGAATTAAATAATTAAAGATAATCATTTAATTTATACATGATGGTGAATGTTTAATTAAACAATTACTAGTAAGCATTTAATTAGAATAGAGGAATAAGTGAAGTTAGTCATATAATTAAATAATTAATGTTTATTTAATTAACGAGGAGGAATGAGGTTAAATTAATGATGAAATAGAAAATTAATTAAACAATTCAAAATTATTTTATTAATAGAGGGAAATAAGGTTAAATGATGGAAATAATGTTAAAAAGGGATTAATGATGCAAATGAAGTGAAATGATGTCAATAATGGAAAAATGCAGTTTTAAGATGTGCGATGCGCGTTAGGCATTTTTATTTGTCTATAGTAGTTGGTGGAGAATCCATTATAGAGTTGTCTCCCTATAAAACAGTATTTGGAGATTAATTTTGAGATAGTGTCTGGTTCAAAAACACTCGACCTTGGCATTTTTTGTATTATCCTTGCATTAAAAGTAATAAGAGGAGAAAGTGCATTAGACTATGCATGTTTGGCCTTTATTATGCATTTTACTCTCTGCTTTTATCTATGCTTTGTGTCATCTATGTTTGGACATGATCTTGATAATTGATCTTTTTTGTTTCTCAGCTTTTGTGATATTTTATTATAAATTTGCAGTCAATTGGACCATGTTTTACACTCTTTCATTTTTTGCAAGTTTGTGTTGACTTTCACACAATGCTAATGAGTAAGACAATTTCTATAAAGGATTTGAAGCATTAGTAACTGTTCTTCTTTGGGTGTATCATCCTCTACTAAACCTTAGTGAGTGCTTCCCATGAGAATATCTAAATATTTACTATGTGCCCATATAGGCCTTAGTAGTTCGTTCTCTTTTCAACAATGAAGGGTCTGTAGCATTGTGTGTTGATTATTTTAGAGTTGAGGCTCCATTAGGTAGATTTGAAATGTAAAATATTTGGTGCATTACCTTAGGTAGTTTATTTGTTGCATTCCTTCTTCCCTTTTCTCCAAACCAAGAACAAAGAGTCACCTTCTAAAATCTCAGAGGTCATTTAGTGGAGCACAATATGTCCCCCATCCACTGAATTTCCCATAAGGTTGTTCGGAGAAGCGTAGGCTTTCATGATCAACAATATATAATAAATGTCTCAACTGTTGAACAATCTCCATGGGAAAATTGTTTAACAAATTCCTTCACTTTTTCATATACCTATTAAAGAAAAAATATTTAGCTTGTGCTTACAAACCAAATTATGTCTACATAATTTAGATGATTTATTAGGTGTAGTATTTTGTAAAGATGTTAATAGAGAATAAAATCATGTATAACACTATCTAATACATTAACTTTTGATCGATTTGATATATTTTGTGTATTTTTACCTCATCAATGTATTTCATAATTGAATTGGAAATTATTGACATTAACCACTACTTTCTATTCCTATTATGCCTCATCTTCCAACTCTTAACATTTTATATAACCTCCTCAAACCTCTAATTCCTTTTCCACAATTATAAGGGGGTGTCATTGACTACATACACATATTACATAATACTCAAGTTTAATATTTCCTTATAAAATAAAATTTAATCAACAATGATAAACATGCTTCCATGTCAAACTTTTAAACCCCTTGATTTGGACCATCATGAACTTTAAAATAAGTGAACTTGTTTTAACAAATTATGACTACAGTGCAAATTTATGAAAGAAATGTAAAAATTATTTATATGCGAATCTAATATCTTCATGATTATATATAAATTGTAAAAGATCTAATAAATTTGTTATAATGAAAATTCATACTTATTTAAATTTGTTTGCATTAATATGAATTAATTCTAATTATTTTCATAGTTCTAATTATGATAAATGATTTAATAAATTAGTAAGACAAATGATAAACAATAGGGGAAATCTACCTTTCTCTAAGATAAGTTAAAACCTCTTTCCCTAGGCAATAAGATTTAGTTAAGGCCTCTTTCTCCCTCTAATTACATTCAGGTTAAGTCCTCTTTAGTTAAACTTTATTTTTTATTTTTTTATTTTTTTATTTTTGGTTAAAATAGTCTATTTAGTATTTAATTATGAATTTAAGGGCAAATAATTGAATAAAAATATTTTATATAAATTTAAATTGTTTGATAAAATTTAATAAAAGTAATTTTTTGGTCATAGTCTATTTGCTACTTAATTGTGAATTTAGAAATTAAAAATTAAATTAAAATTGTTATTTGACACATTGCATTATGTAGTGCAACTTACTAAAATGATGTGTTTAAGAGTGTTTCTAGTTGTAATTATGTAGATATTTTAACATTTTCTTTTTGATGATAGATCATTAAGTTTGATTTGTAATGTTGATGCTAAAAATCTCTCTATACTTATAACTAGAAAGACTCTTAGGCACAATCATAACCTATGGAAATATCATGCATTCTATTAGAATGTGTCTAATGAATGACAACCCTAACAATGATGTAAAACTAACATTAATTTGAGAACAAACATAAAAAATGATAATGTTATCCTTGATGTAAAGTCAACACATGTGTTACTAAACAACTCTACTTTTTGTCAAATTCAATAAAGCTAATAGGCTACATATAGTGTGATATTTGAGTCTAAAACAAGTCTCACACATGCAAACAATTGTTGAGTTGTTGGAAAACAAGTTTTAGTTGTTTAATGGTAAAAGCCTCCAAAATATCAAGCAAAAGCCTCGAAAATCTCACTAAATATTGATTTGCCAACTGTATGAGAACATTCTACTTCCATTTGCAATTTTTTTTGCCAATTTGATGACAACTTTCTTTTTTCATTTGTATTTCTTTATGTTTATGTTTTAAATTTGCATGCAAATATTTCAAAATAGATAACACCTAATTTCTTTAAGAAAAGTCTAAATTTGTCTGAAGTGGAAAAAAATCTAAATTTGTCTAAGTTTATTCCATTTCATTATTTAGCACTTATTATTAATTGTTTAATCCAGCCACATGCAACTATAACTTGTAGCATACTGCATCTCTACACACCCATGCACAAACATGTATTCTCTAACATATTAGCATACATATAATTTTCTATCAATGTAATCCTTGAACCTCATTTAGATGCAAGTGCTCGTTTATTATAATTTAACCAAAAAATTGATACAAGTCTAATGCTCTTTGTATTTTAAAAACTTTCATTCAAAATTGATACTTTTTTATATTAATGCTCCAAAAAATTAAAATTTCATATAGAAAAAGATCTTAATAATTCAAAATGTAGTAGTAGGAAAAAACCATGAAAAATCATGTATTGGTGTTATTTTCTTTTTTACAAACCAAAAAAATAAAAGAGGTGCTTCAATGCAAATCACAAGGTTTTGTGTGTTGGAAATGAAGTCCAACCGTCACCGCCCTTTGGTCTTCCTCTTCCCATGTCTCTTAACTTGCTTGAAGAGTTGATATAATTCCCTTTTGGTGCAGATGAAGAATGATGTATTTGAGTTGATTAATAAAATAGTGTCCTACTTTCCTTGGTGGATGTAGCTATTTTGATGGTGAACCACATTAAACATCTATGTAATAATTTGTCTTTACTTTGCAATTGTTATTGTTGTTCTATTTTATGTTTTCTCCTATTATTGTTGCTTGGTTATTTCAATAATTGGTATAAAAGTTGTGGTGCTCGATCATTTGACATGAGAGGTTTGAGTTTAAGTGTGAGCAATGTCGTCTGATGAAAAAAGTCGTAGGAAATCACAAGGGAGGTCAAAATCCAGTGAGAGAGATGCTAGTTGCTGGTATTGTGGCAAGCAAGGCCACATCAAGAAGAATTGTTAGTTTTAGAAGAAGATGAAGCAAATTCGGTATGTGAAGAGGATGCTTGTGTTCTTATTTTAGCCTCAGAAGAAACAACATCAAATGTTTGGGTGCTTAGTTCGAGAGCATCGTTTCATGCCACTCCATGCAATGAATACTTCAAAAATTTGCAAAGTGGTGACTTTGGTAAGGTTCTTCTTGGAAACAATAAATCTTGTGATGTTATTGGCAAAGGGGATTTTTTTGTTAAAATTAAAAAATGGAAATAGTTCAAGGCTATTGCAGGATGTTAGATATATCCCTTAGCTTAAACAAAATTTGATTTCAGCTGGACAGTTATTTTCTAAAGGTTGGAAAGTCACTTTTGAATTCATTAGATGGAAAGTAACAAAAGGGGCCTTGGTAATTGCTCGGGAAAGCAAAGTAGGCACCTTGTATATAATAGAAGGTGGCGTTGAAGTGGGAGTTGTTCACTCTATGCCAACTCCTTCGTCGAATGCTTTATGGGCTACAAGGAAATTTTTTTTGATAGGGTAGATGTTGAAGTTGATTTGGTTGTTGAGGAGTTTCTGAACATGTTGGAATCTAGTTATATGTTTGGAACAGTGACATCTAATGATGAAGAAAATGATATAGAAGAAGGAACTAAAGAGGAATCTAAAGAAGAAGGGGCCAAAGAAACATTAAAAAAGGGAGAAGAGGATACCAAAACCCCTGACACCAAAGAAGAGGAGGTCAAGGGAATAGTGGAAGATGTTAAAGTTGTAGAAACTATCACTGGAATAGATTCTAAGGTCGGTGAAGAGGAGGTTAAAATCTAAGAGACTGTAGTTACAGTCATTGAGAAGATCGAAGTCCTGGCTCATGGTGATGTGCCAAAGCATGAAGAAATAGTAGTTGTTTCTAAAATTGTAATTGAATCAGTTGTTGTTGATTTAGCTCTATTGGCGAAAACATCTTTAGTTGATGCTGCAGAAACCCTTGTCGAGGTTACTGTTACCAAAACAACTATGGAGGTCCCATCTCTAATCAGCAAAAAATGAAACCGCAATAGGCGGGTGCAATATTTAGTTAAGTGGTAAGGCTGGCCTGAGAGTCATAATACATGGGAGCATTATGAAAATGTTAAATCTTGTGATGAAATATTAAAATATTTTGAAGAAAGTAGTGACAACCTACCAAGATCTGGAAGGAGGCCTATGCGGAAGTATGGTGGAGGTCCCATCTCTAACCAAAAAAGAAAGTGTGAGATTGAGGATGAAGAGGTAGAGCCTAAGGAAAATATTGAATCAAAGCCAAAGGCTAAATGAGGTAAATCTACCTTAGGCAACCAAGTTGTTACCTCATCAGAGATAATACCACAGCGACTTGAACAAGGAATCCTCCAGAAACAAGATGGAACTCAGATTGAAGAAGACAAAGTGCTGAAAAATATGAATATTGAATAGGAGGTTGCTGGTGAAGAAGAGTAGATGTGGACAATAATACTGAGGAGCTTGAGGGTGATAATAACACTGCTCGTTTCCTTGTGATACTTGCTTCTAGTGCTAGTAATAACAATACTACTCATAAGATTAATGGACCCGTGGAGAGACAATTGACATAGGAATCAGTGTATCATTCTAGGACAAGGAAGCGTGAATATCAGGAAAGTAGTGAGGATCTGGATGCAGGACAAGAGGATCTAGGCTGGAAGAAGATGAGGAAGAGGACCGGTAAAATTGGTAGACCTGCTGGATTGGCCATTCACCCTTTTGATGGAAGAAAACTTCCTATCATCCGTGATTCAGAGCTCGTTAATCCAAATTTTGGAATTGGTGATGTTAAGATAACTCCACCACATGATCCAAATGATTTTACAGTAGGTAAGTGTCACAATCTAGACTTTATAAATATATTCACTGATGAAGGATTGATAAATAGCAATGGGGGTCAGGAATTTGAAGGAATGAAGAGGTTTGATGCCAAAGTGGCAGTAATTGAAGCTTTGAAAAATGAGGGTCTTTACAGAGGCTTTTTAGATAATGAGATGCGCCTTGGCACATGTTCACACGGAGTGATGATGTTGTGGAACCAATGATTAAGCCATAGTGGTTTCTCAACTGTAGTGACATGGGTAGGGAACCTTGTGAAGCTGTAGAATATGGTAGGCTTGAGATTATTCTGAAACAGTTTGAAGCTAATTGGTTTAGATGGTGTATATCAAGACAACTCTGGTGGGGTCATCGTTTCCCAGCATGGTATATCAGTTTGGAGGATGATGCTGCGAGGGAGGAGGTATTAGCCGAGAAGGAGAATGGGAATTCTACCAGGGAGTTGGCTCCATTTCTCGACGCACTTGTAAATGATGATGCTTTTGTGCAGTTCAAGTTATCATTTGATCAATATGTAGGGTATCTTATAGTTTGTGACAATGAATGGGCCAGAGCAGTTAGTGAACTTGCAAAGAAAGTACATAGATCTTCAGGGGAATTTGAAGATGCACTCGCAACTGTTGTTGCTGAGTTAGGAAAGCCGTGTAGAGAGGGAAGTGCAAATTTCTTGCAATGGATGCATTGTCTTGCTATGACAAGACTTGTTTTGGAGAGTGTCAAATCCCTGCAGGGGCTTCAAAGAAAGGCTATTGAAGCGCCTGAGATATTGCATGGCTTGTTGTTGCTAGCGGCTAAAATGGAGTTTAAGAACGATGCAATGGACTGGTTACTTGGTACTGTAATTAAGTAACAATGAGTTTCAAGGAAAGCAGGGGCAGCAGTACGGTTTGGATTTCAAGTGGGAGATTGTTAGAAATGAAGTCCAACTGTCACTGCCCTTTCTTCTTCCTCTTCCCTTGTCTCTTCACTTGCCTTGAAGAGTTGATATAATTCATTTTTTGATGTAGATGAAGACTGATGAAGACTGATGTATTTGGGCTGATTAATAAAATAGTGTGACCTGCTTTCCTTGGTGGATGTAGTCATTTTGATGGTGAACCACGTTAAACATCTGTATTAATTATTTGTCTTTACTTTACAATTGTTATTGCTATTCTATTTTATATTTTTCTGCTATTATTGTTGCTCGGTTATCTCAACACTGTGCAACTGTATCCTATAGAGAAGCAAGTATTCAAACAGGGAAACTGGAAAGAATTGACGCAAACGTTGCCCTCAATCGTGGCTTATTCTCGAGGACGGTGTCTGCATCCACTTTTTCTATGTGCTTTCCATGTGCTTTCCGCCAGAGAAGTCTTTAATTTTAGCCCACCTCCCATTGAATAGGAATTTGTGTCTGCCTTCTACATAGACAACGCTTTTAATTCAACTCCCCCTACACGGGGAAAAGGAGCGTCTTACACTTAAAAGGGAATAAGACAAGGCGCCTCTTAATGAGCGGCGCGGGTACCGAGTGTTTACAACGTTGTCACGCTACAAGAAACACGTTTTCCTATAACAAACTCCTTTTCAGACTAGTAGGTATTGGACAATTTTCTTTATGATGCGACCAACTCCCCATGATGTCCAAGAGATGGGAAAGATCATTTTCTATGTTCCATATCTTCCATTATGAAATCAGATCTTAGAAAGGAATATGAAAGCACAAGTCTAAAACCTTTTGGTTAAGCCTTAGTCGTTGTAGAAAATGTTGGGTTCATAGAAATAAAATGTATTTTCAAATTTTAGAAGTGAAATTGAAATTAAAAAAATGATTAAAAAATATGTGTATTTTAATGTAATAGAACATGAGATTTATTTGATTAGGATAGAAATTTAATATTCAAAACGTAAGTAGAGACAATTATAATGAATGTATATCAAGGGATTTAGATTTATGTTGTCTTGTATCAAGATTACAAGTATAATCTTGAACCTATTGAATGTGGCGTTAACCTTGAAATTGTAGTCTTCAACTTTTTTTGTAGCCTTGAACTTTGATTATATAGGATTTCAATACCCATAGAAATTGTTCACTTATATTTTTATTGGGAAAGGTGTGTTGTATACCTTGCACAATGTTTAAATGTAATATTTGATTGTGATGCCTTTAGGAAATCTAGGAATGCATGCATCACATGGTTTAGATATTCTTGAGGATAATTTGTGTGTTGTATGTAACATTGGGATATATATTTAATTAGGATGGCTCTCAAATTGAAGAAATATCAAACCAAAAGATCCATTCCCAAAACCATCCTCTACACTCCTCCAATAAGTTCTCTAGAACTAATATCCATAACTCAAGATTCATTCCTATGAGACAACAAATAAAAAACAAGCCATGCAGGCAATCCTCAAATAAGACCTTGAACTAACATTTATACCTCAAGACTTGTTCCCATGAGAAAATAAGCATGAAAAAAATGCATTTGAAATAAAGATGAGTGATACCTATCATATGATTCACCATTGAGAGGACCAAAAGTGGGGCATGATATTGTTCCTCCAAGATACACAAAAGAACAATGACTCTCTCTAAGAACATTCTCCTCAACAAGTCCTTATTGAACTCATGCCCAACATAGGTTTAGGCTCCTTAGTGTTCTTGTTGAAACCTCATAAAAGAGTAACCATCTCAACACACAATATCTAAGAATAAAATACCTCTAGCCTCACCCAAGTTTAAAATAGTGTACAACCAATCATAACTTGGGATTTCAAGGTTGGGTAGACAAAGAAATTTAATTATTTTACCAATTTATTGGTGATGGAATTATGTGTACTCCTTAAGTCAATCACTATTGTTAGCTTCTATTGTTTTAGAAAAACCCTTACCTTGAGCATTTGTGGGTTGCTACTACTTGATAGTGCATGACAAGAGATAGTTTCTTGGACATCTTTTGAGTCTTCTACCACCTCCAAACACTCTTCTTCATCTTGTAGATACCATCAATATATAATATTTTTTTTCAGCACATTTAAAGTCTATTATCATATTTTCCATCATAGTTGAAACAACCCCTTTTCCCTTTTCTCTTCAACTTGTTGATTTGTCAATATCATAGGTTGATGAAATGATGGTGCATGGATCCTTCAATTTCCTATTGCAAGATAATTCCTCACTTCTATTATACATTTTTTTAATTTATCCTATCTTACCATAATCATTGCTCGAGACTAAAAATTTGGACAAAGCATGTATACCTCATATTTGATGTGTTACCTTAAATCCTGTAGGAATAATTCCTTGATTTTTTTTGCAACATTGTTCACTCTTAAAGAGAAAGTTTGTAATTAATGAATATAATCCTCGATAGTACCTTTTTCATTTAACGTGGTAAGTTACATGAAGTAGATATCCATAATATTGTCACCATAATGTATAGTGAGTTACTCCTAGAAAATAGACTATGTAACAACACATTTCTTTCTTTTCTCATCACATAGCCAATGATACCAAATAAATTGATCAAGGTCCAAGTATAAGGCGTCCATTGCAACCTTTTTTTGATAAACAATCACATATCCATGTTTGGTGTGAAGTGCCTAGTCATAAAGTTGTTTGGCGATGATCCATCTTGAGTTTTGATTCAAACTCAAAAACACCATTCCCTTTAGGAGATTCAATTTCTTCCCAAGTCCTGTTATGTGGTTCTATATGTTTGGAATCTCTAAAACCTTGGCTAGAAGCTATTTTTCGAACCATCCTCTTGACCTTCTATCTTTGCACTTATTATCTCATCCATGTTTGGTGAGATATCTTCATTCACCATGTTGTTTTCTCCTCTAATTTATTACCTTATGGATTCATTATTTATGGATCAATCTTTTTAATACACATTCTCACTACTTGGAGATTTTCCAAGAGTGACAACATTCTTTTTGTCACTTGTTGTAGGCCTTTCCATAAAGGAAAAAAGCTAATATTGTAATAAATCACACATGAAAATAAAAGATGCTAAAAATTTAATTGTAACTTACATGGGCTTAGATCTTGCCTTTCAAAACAATCTTCAAGAAATTTATTGATTTGTAGCCTTAAGGGGAAATTTTGTGGAAGCCTTAATTTTGTAATAACTTTTTGAAAACTCCAAATGCCTCCAAATCAAGATTGTAAGTGGACCAATGTGACTTTGTTCAATCATTCAAAATTTAAGATAAAATTGTTGATTATTTCCCTAGGAGTGAATTTTGTGAAAGAACTAATTCTACATTATCTTTTTGACTTTTGCTCCAAATGGCCACAAATCTAGACAGTGGCAATTTTGATATATCCTTAAAAAACTTAAAAAATCAAGAAAATACTTTCCAAAATTTAAAATAGATAGTTTCTTCCCAAAATGACCTCCAAAATTTTAAAAATCACTTTGTGTTCTTACCTTCATAGTGCTAAGATCATGTTTTGATACCATTTGTAATGAAACAAATTTTACAATAAAAATAAATATGCTACACACTTAATAATAGTTGAGAACAATAATCTCCTTAAATGGGGCAAGCCTCCAAAAGTCTCCAAGAACATAATTTGCAATATGATGATAAAAACTAACCATGCAAGCTCCTTTAGGCAATGACTATCCAACCATCAGAATGCACCATGTGCATTGAGGTCTAGCATAGTCCATACCTCATGTTGTACACTTCCTACAATTTCCACCTACAAATGGTAATGGTCTGTCAACTCATTAGAATTTGTTAGGGAAAAACAAATTTGTCAAGAAGAAAAAACATTTGAAACCTTCCTCGTGCAACATAATTTTTTTAAATCTCACATCCAATGTTTTCCTTTAAAAGACTACAAATATCTTGCCACGAGCTCAAGAATCAATTATCTCTAAAACCTTGTTATTTTTACTTCTATGTTTAAGTTCTGTAGATATATATTATACTATATAAATTATTTAAATTTATAATATATATATATAAAATCCCCAGTTTATGGGAATTAATAGGTTAATCTTGTTGGCCACCCAAGAAATTCTGCCCAAGAAATTCTGCCCAAGAAATTTTGTAACTTGGAACTGCCTAGAGGAGGGATGGACGAAAATAAACTTTGACAGTGCCTTGTGAGGCTATCCAAGCAAGGCAAAGGTGGGGTATGTGATTCACGACAAAAGTGGCAAGATACTTGTGATTGCAGCCAAAAAGCTTGGCAGAGCCACCAACACTGAGGCTAAATACCCAACAACCTTATTAGGCCTAAAGGTGGGACGCAAACTAAAATATCAAGATATCTACCTTGAAGGGGATTTGTAAAATACCATTAATCGATTCTTGAGCTTGTGGCAAGATATTTGCAACCTTTTAAAGGAAAACATTGGATGCAAGATTTTTATTTTTTTTTAATGTTGCATGAGGAAAGCTTCAAAAGATTTTCTTTGACAAATTCTAATGAGTTGACATACCATGACCATTTGCAGATGGAAACTACAAGAAGTGTATGACATGGGATATGAACTATGCTAGATCATTGATGCACATGATGCATTCTAATGGCTGAATAACCATTGCCGCTTCTCTATATACCCTACTTACACCTTGAATGTCACCTAAGCTCACTTAAATACCTAAATATAACACTTAATATAATTTAAATATTTAAATAAAAATATAATAATATGCATATAACTTAATTACATGTTAAGGTAGTTACAAGCCTACTACTTGTAACCATATGACACTATTGAATTAATGACATGACAAAAAGATTTGAAGAGATATCAATATTGATAATTATAATAACTTCATCTACAATATCCATATTAATTCACTATTTAATAAAATACACAACTTTTTCAATTACTATAGTTTTATAAATTATTTTAATTTTCCATTTATTTTGTTTTTGTCGATCTTTAAAATTTTGACGTCTCTATTAAAAAATAAATATCAAAGTTAAAATAGTTTTTCTTCACAAACTCCTACTTCTCCCTTACAAGTTACGCTATACATCATAAGAGAATTCCATAAATAGTATATACAAATTTTCATCACCCATATACAGTAGAAAAACTTTAAAAACTCTTTGATTTAACTTAATGGATAAGGTTCCATAGACTATTGTCTATCAGCTCTTGGAATGCACTGTTAACGGTATTTATTAATTAACTGAAAATCAGAATACAATGAATTTTTTTATTTTCAATTAATTAATAAATATGATCAAATGTTCATTCTAGAAGCTGTATACATTTCATAAATTGTGGAAAAAAGTGACATTTTTCTTCAATCTTAGTTTATTTATCAGACTCAGAAGTGCATGTAACAAGACTATCTGGATTCAAAAGACATTAGCTTAGTGCCCTGTACACCATTGTGGATCTCCAGCACAGAAAATACATAACCAGTCAGTAGTTATAAACTGGAATAGTGTATTAACAACAATACTTATACCTGAATTTACAAACCATAGAAACCCCATATCAGAGTCACTGTGATTTCCTACCATAGATATATATGTACAGCCAGACAAATACAGGATGTACAAGAAAATTATTTACAGAGCAACAACTGTATATACAAAAAAAACCCATCTTGAATACTTAGCAATGTCGACAGATTAAGTGGGGCTTCAATCCTTTGAAGAAGACTCAGCAGAAGCCAAACGAGAAGCAATGGCAGAATGATACATCAGATCATGAAAACTTGAAGTAGATCGAAGGGTTTTCCTCAGTAATCTGGCCTTCTCTGGAGTGAAACTCACTGCCACAAACTTGGACTGTTTCCCCACTGAAATCTCCCCCTCATTCCTCTTGCTCTCATTTTCTGGGGCTTTTCTTGTCTTGTGCACAACAGAGGATTCAACAGAGTCGCTGTTGTTGCCCCCCTCCTGAGCCCATTTTTCTTCACCAGACCACCCAAAGAGAGGAAGCCACCATCTTGATTGCAGCCCCTTGCTAACAAGATCAAAACTTATCTTCACTGTTTTCTTTGCCCCACCATTCATCTTCTGATCCTTTGAATATGAGCAAATGCATACCAAAACCTTGGGAGATCCATATGCAGCTCCCTTTTGCACAAAAGGGTTTCCTCCGCCGCAGGCAATCCTTTTGTCAGAGAGGCTTCCATACTCCAAAACTTTACATAAAGTGGCGGCCATTGTAACCAGCTTGGTCGATGACTACAAAGAAAAAGATGGGCAGGTTAAATTAGATTTGCAGGGTCTGTTAGATAACTTAGATAGGTAGATTTGACGCTTTGGCAATCAGAAATATATTCTGTGAAAACATAGTCATTTCTCCATCTTTCCGTGTGGGCCCTACGGTAACGGCTGTGTAGATAAGGTTTGGTCGGTTGTCGGGCAGCAAATTGCTTCACAGCCCCCAAAGTTTCAAACAATGGGCTAAAGATGCTGATTTACATTTAAGTTTACCAGTATTCCATGGCATTGGTGTTAGCTATCCAGAAAAAAATTGATTATTTGGGCTTCATTTCATAGTGTTATATTGGGATTGTTAAGTGGTGGTATTGTTGTTAGCACGGTTCAAGTCTCTGCTGAGCTATTATGATCGCAGGCACTCTGCCTTCGCTGATCCAATATGCTCACAGGGTTGACCCACAATCACATATTTGTGGCATCTCTGGTTAATAGCTTAGGGTAAAAAAGTGCTTACGAACCAAAAAAAAAAAGTTGATTATTTGTGTAGGCGAGATCATTTATATTTTGCATTTTGTTAAAAAGATTTGGATTCTTTATTTGCCCGTTCAAATTATGGAATATTTCACTTTCTACTTTTATATTTCAATTTAAAGATTAACTCTAATTTATTTGAATATTTATAAGAGCATTTCTTGTATATATCAAGAAAATCAAAATATTATCATTTGGCATTGATATTACATCAATATTGTAAGATATATTATATGATTGATATCTTTGACATTTTTACAAAATCTCTCGTATATATCAAGAAAATCAAAATATTATCATTTGACATTGATATTACATCAACATTGTAAGGTATATTATATGATTGATATCTTTGATATTTTTACAAAATCATTATATAAATATTTTAAGAGTTTGATAAAATAAAAATACTCCTAGACTAACATTTTTATTTTATTTATATTATTGTTTTAGACTTGAAAAGTTTATATTTTGAGCTCAAGTAAGGTCTACACAAGAGGGTCAAATTCATAATTTGTGTAATTAATTTTATGGTCCTTAATGACAATTTCATAATTCACAAAGATGATGCATAATCAAACAAAAAATCACTAATTCATAAGCAATTAGATGACAACACAATAGCGTGCCCCACTTTTGAGCATTATTGGGCCACAAAATTTAACATCTTAAATATTTTTCAAATTGTGTCAATTATACCAAACAAATGGTTAAGAATTTGCAGACAATGTAAATTACACAATTGTAGCATTTTCCATGTAGATTCAATTTATATTTTTTCTAAATTTTGTAAAGAATTATTTCTAACATTTTTTTTATTCTTTCAATTAATTGGACATGTATTTTTTTAGGCTTCCATAGTTTTGGTCCATATATTCATAATGATACTATAAGTGTTTTAAGATGTCATAAAGATATGCATTTAGATATTGCTATACAATTACAATTTTTCTTAGTTGTAATACCTCTAGATGGTCATAATCGTACGAGGACAAGCCTAGTAACACACCCCTACACCTTGGAAAACTAGCAATATAATGTAGAACATATGTAAGATATGTAAGATAGGGGAGAGGGGCCCATAGTGGAGCGAGGCCCAATAGTAGGGATAGAAGTAGTCCTTAGTGGGTTCCATAGTGGAGCACCTTAATATCCAATTGCAAAACACTTTTTATCCATAAAATACACAAACTAACAAATCATGTGATGCCACATCAGTGCACCAATAAAACATGACTTAGTGCACCACTATCAATCTCATTTTTTTTCCCATTTTGGATACCTCAACAAAAAGCATGTTGATGTGGCATCATATTTGATGATGTGACCCTAAAACGAAATATAGAAGCATGCAAGTTGCCAAATAAACTGCTATACAAAATTGGGAGTGATTTGAAATTTTCACATAAGATTTTGAGGAACGTGAAGTTAGGGTGCTCCACTATGGGCCCCTCTCCCTTAGAAGAACTTAATACCTGTATAATAGAGTATAATATATAATAGATAAATTATTTTATGTATGTGAAATTGACCAAGTAGATGTGATGTTTATATTTTTGCTTTTAGTATGAAGATTTGATGAATGTAAGAATAATTAATGTGTAAATGGTTTTTTGTCCTACTATGGTGTGTGAATACATGCATTATTTATTTTTGTTTAATATGTAATTTGTCACATATGATATGTTTCATTCCTTTGCATCACACTTGGGTAATAACAAGGACATAAATAAATCAAACCATTGTGGTCTATATTTTATGTCAATATGCAACACCATGCCTCCCCCATTCTATATTATATTGTCATTATACTTTCACACATAAAGATAATTTTTTAGATCAGAGGCATATTTTTTTCTATTCTCCATTGTGCTATAATAACTTATTATTTTACACTTGAGGAATCAAACCTTCTCCATAACATCATGCGCTCACATGATTGATCATGTTCTTAGATATATATTACTAAATTGGGGACATCATGCCTCTCCCATCCTATAGTGTGTTTGCATGCCTTGTCATGTTTTAAGAGCCACATTGGGAACAATATGACTTCCTTATAACACTTACATTGCACCTCTAGGGCTATTTTAAACTTTTGATATACACATATTAGGGGAAACCTTATACCTTGATGATAATCTCTAACTTATGTGCTTTACATGCTTATTATTTGATACATATCTAATTTTTGTCACATGATGTTATCCATGACAATTATTACATTACTTTACATAATCTATATTCTTACATGCTTATATTTACTTTTCATCTATCATTTTTCCTCTTCTCCAATTTCTTACACACTTTGTATGGAACCAATTAGAGGGGACACATATCATCACTAACATTTGGATGTTGAAATTTTAAGTAGTGACTT
Organism: Sequoia sempervirens; assembly: GCA_007258455.2. Taxonomy (NCBI): domain Eukaryota; kingdom Viridiplantae; phylum Streptophyta; class Pinopsida; order Cupressales; family Cupressaceae; genus Sequoia; species Sequoia sempervirens. Next base: position 16,030 of record VDFB02332897.1, read on the forward strand.
TTGCTACACATAAACCCATCACCATTCCTAGATGAAACTTTAACACATGAAATAGTCATGCCTAAAGCACCATATCACTCTACTATCATTAGACAAGAAGTATTACCACACCACTTTCCATACATGTAGAATTTTCCTAAACCTACTCTCTCTATATCCATACTTTTTCATATTTCAAGATAGTTAAAGAAAGCATGTAATTTCTACTTATTTTACTTGTGTGACATAAGCTACTCATTGCATTTCTTTTTAATCTTTATGTAGATTAATATGGCATAGGTCCGCATGCCAAGAAAGAGGAACATATGAAGATACATGAAGTTGGGTCTATAAGTTTACATGGACCTCATCTTTTTATATTTGAATAATTAATTTTTGTACATGACTACAAGTGCTTGTATACTTTGAATCACTTATTCATTTTAGGATTCACATGCATCTCAAAGTGAGGGAAAAATAATGGCTAAATTAACATACTGCTATGCTAATTCACATTTAGTTTTGGATCCATTTTGATGCAATATATTAATATAATTAAGCATAGGAGCACGATAGAGTATTGTACTAAGTTTGGCTCCCTTCCCTATCCCTATCCCTTTTCATTTTCTCTCATTTACATGTATTTTTGTACAATCAACCTTATCCCTATCCCATTCACATATATTTTTAACACACTTGTTTTATCACTAGCCTATAGTTGTATGCACCTAATCCTTGCCTTAATATTTTGCATTCCTTATCCTCAATCAATCTTGTAATGGATGAAAATAGTGTTGCATCACATAATTGACCTTAAATTCAATTTTTATAACATGCCCATTTTTCACTTATTGTTGGAGTTGAGTTGGTATTTGTGCAACTATTCATCTTGTCTTGGTAGCTAAAGACATTTGTTTGAAAATTAATTAAAATCCTAGATCATTTGAACATAAAAAAAAATTACAAGGAGTGTTACAAGTAACATTTAGATTTGGAGCATTAAAAAGAATAAACATTTGCATTAGAATTTGAGTCGAGGCCATTGCATGGTTTCTTTCCATTTACCAAAACTTGCCCAAGATTGTAAAGCTAGTCTCTCAAAGGGTTGATTGAGAAAAATGACCTTTAAGATTCCATAACTTCTCTAAGGTATTTTTTAATATCACTAATCCTTACACATTAGTAAATAGCAAGAATTACACTAAATCAAATCACAAAAGTCTACATTTAGTCATATAACAACTACACCTTAGAGATCAAATCCATGTTGTGTGATTGTCCCCAGATTGTAAGATTACAATGTAAATCTCTAGGATTGTGCAAGTTCAAGAAAATCAACACATTAAGGACACTAATTTTCTACATTGTAGCTTATTGATTTTACAAGTCTCGAACATCTATATTCATTCATTAGTTCAAAAGCTAAGTACCTTTTTTCTTCACAATTTATTTTCTAAAATAACATTTAAAAAAAAAATGATCAATTCTCAACTATATTCTAATTTACTTGGATTCACCATTATTTATATTACTAAACTAAATGACAAACTAATTTTTAAAATTACTTTTACTTTTACAATTAAGTAGTGTTGCTCGCTATAATTTTTCTAATAAAAAAAAGAACTTTAACCCTTCATCTTGAAAGACTTTTATACATCTTGAAAGACTTTTATACAAAGTCTAGAGTTAATAGCTATACACAAGTGGATATCATTCTACACAAGCATAAAATATGGTGCAACTCTATTGATGATGTGGCCTTGAAACTTTAGTTATAAGTAGGGGACTCGTTAAGTAAGCTTGCTATAAAAAAAATATAGTGATTTGAAATTTCCACATAAGATTTTGAGAAGCACAAAGTTAAGATGCTCAACTATTGGGGCTTCTCCCCTAGTATAGATATCTCATACATTTATTTCAAAATATTAAGAAATATGTCTCAACAAAAAAATATTAATTTAAAATTATTTATTTCTTTTAATCTACATTGTTACATTTGTTTTATTTGTAATATGTTTGTTTTACTTTTGTATGTGTTTTCTAGTTCTATTTTATTTTTGAAAAAATGCTATTCATTAATTTCACAATTGTTTTATTTTGTTTTTATTTTGAAGAATATATTTTTTAATAGTTTTATTTTAATTTTTAAAATATATGATAATTATGTTTCAGTTTTTTTGTATATGATCACTGCATAAGATTCCAGATTGTATTATCATTATAAAACGCCTCTCAACATAACTATTCAAACATATTGAATAGAAATCACGACTCATTATGACTTATTATAATCAACGACCGTTTAAATAAAGACCCACAAGTGACTTACATATTCCATTCAAATATGGAGACGTGAATAATTCACATGACGCAAACGTTGCCCTCAATCGTCGCTCAGTGACAAGGACACGGTGTCTGCATCCACGTGCTTTCCGCGTGTTCCGCCAGAAATATCTTTAATTTCAGCCCACCATCCATAGAAGAGGAATTTGTGTACGCCTTCTACATAGACACAGACTTTCCATGCTCACTGCCAAGCTCCTAATTGGGTGGGTAGAGCACGTGGCTTCTTCATCTAAAAAGATGCAACCGACTTATGATGATGCTCCGCATGTTCGATATTCTTTTGTTTATCTTCACACAAGCTTAGTGAAAATTGTAAGGGGTCTTCATGCTTTCCTAAATATATGGAAGGATTATCACGAGTTATGTCGGAAGAATGAGGTACCAATAAATAAGGCAAATAAAGTGGAGGCACATTAGTTTATTTATCAAATAAATTATTACAGAGTAAATAAATTTGAAGAGGATTATATATATATATATGCGCATCAAAATGAAATCAATACAATTTTTTGCAATTAGTTCTTTTCAAACAATCACTAGAAGTCATTTATGCAATACCAAGAGTCACAACTTAGAAGTTCACTTATTTAGAAACCACCTCCACACTAGAAGCCAACTATGGAAAGACCAAGAGTCACAACTTAGAATTCCATATTAGATGTCCCTTCGGGATTTGAACTTGGTCTCCACAATGAGAACTCAATGCTCTAACCAATTAAGCTCAACCACTTGGATAGATAGGATTTATTATAAGATGTAGAAGAATATCATTTATATGAGTAGTCAAGTTATAATACAATTATATAAGTTAATCATTTTTTAATATACTATATAAATATAAAGTTGTCATAAAGTATAATGAGATAAAGTGGTATGACAAGAAAGGTAGAAAAAACATCCATAATAAAAATTTAGAAATAAGATTACACAAGAATATACCCAAATCCTAACCAACATAAATCAAATATTTAAATGAAAGACAAAGTAATAAAAAATATCATATCTAAAACATGGTAGAAGGCTAAAACCCTTAGATTAAACCGTAAAGGGGTGTAAGAATGTTAGGTTTTTGAAAATAATAAGAAATAAAATGTACCTTTCAAAATATTTAAAATAAATGGATAACATTAATTCAAACCTTAGAAATTAGCATAAACTTATCTGGATGCACACTTAGATCTCAAACTAAAACTAAAATAAAAATGACAAATAAATGCATGCCTTAATGTTGAAAAAAATGAGATTGATTTGAATATGATAGAGATCCAATATCTAGAATTTGAGAAGAGGCAACTATAATGAATGGACAACATGGAATCTAGACCTACTCAAGGCTATATGTACAACCTTGAACCTATTGAATGCCACCCTAACCTTGAAATTAGGGTATCAAACCTTTTGTATAGAGTTGAACTTTAATTGATTAGGGTTTCAATACTTATATAAATTGTTTTCTTGTATCAATAATGTTCTAATAGAACAATTAGTGATGCTAATAAACAACATGGAGCTTGTTAAGCTAGGATGTGAAAGTTTGCCAGTTTCTCTTTGATGCCTTGGTTAAGCCTCATATATCAATTCAATGATTTTGTAGAAAGTTGGAAGAGAAATGAAGTAGCATATGAAACATAAGCATAAGAAACTAACAATGATGTGATACAATGATGTCAAGTGCTTGAGACTTGATGTAATAGATGAAGTGAAATTTTTGTTGGAATTGTGGACTATGTGAAAGAACTAGGGCTTTAACATTTATTGTGAAAGAATTTATGCAAATGAGATGAATGATGCAAAAATATCTATGATTGCTAAGTGATCATTTTCCTAAGTGATAATAGTTGTGAATGGATTTCCCTAGTTGGGATAGATGATTGAGGATGATGAAATATACTAGGAGTGATTTCCTTGTATACAAGCCCTTTGTACACAATTTAAATTTTTGGTCTAAAAGTTGGTGAGTAGCCATAACATAGGTTCGAGTCAACCTAAGGCCAAATTAAATTTAAATTTACAAATTGGGGGCCAAGATGCCATGTGCAACATTGAACTAGTCCAAGTCCACAAGCAGGGCTTTAAGCTAGGTCAATGCTATAAGTACAACCTTAAACTAGGTAGATAAAATATTAATTTAAAAGTGGGACTATTTTAAGTAAAAATGAAATGGTATTTTTGAGTATAAGATTAGGTCCAGAATTAGTGATCTTAGTAAACTAGACAAGATCATATGTTAGGACTATGTATTTAGGACACACATACAAAGTGGTGTAATTTACAAGACCAATTCTCACCAAAATAAAGGTTTTCACATGGTGGTATATGATATAAGGGGAGAGGACCCAGTAGTTGTGCACCCTAACTTCGTGCTTCTAATTATCCTACGTGGAAACTTCAAATCACTCCCAATTTTTTACAACAACTTACTTGGAAAGTCCCTTGTGTATAAATTTCATTTTAGGGCCACATCAGCATGCTTTTTGTCAAGGTGTCCAAAAAGGCCCAAAAAAAGTGAGACCAATACTTGTGCATTCACATCATGGGTAGTTGAGAACTGATGTTGCATCACATGATTGGTTGCTTTTTAGATCAAAGGAATACATTTTGTTTAATTATGGGTAGTTAAGTCACAACTATTGGGCATTATATAAACAACTACTATCACAACTATTGAAACATGCTCAACTACTGGGTCCTCTCCCCTGTGCTATTTGCCTAGGGATTAAATTGAGCTATGTCTTATCAATATTCATGAATAGGGTATTGCTTTGTATTCTAAATGGTTAGTCAAAGCTTGTGATAACAACAAATTATGGAAATTTTTGTTGAGAAATTTCATAGCCTCTAGCTCTTAAGTTATATGTGTTATGCTTGGAATGGCCTTGAATGTTATTGTCTAGCCATTGCTCTAGTGCCCATCAAAATTAATGGGACCTTGCCAAATTATATGAAAAGCCGAGGAATCCATCAAGTCATGGTTGCTATAAAATGGTGGGTTGATTCTGTAGTGGTTTATCAATCAACCAACACTCTGTATGGTGGTCCCCTAGCATTTTGTTTCAAGAGAAATCACTCATAGCTACTCCTGGATTTCATTCCCTTAAGTTCTTCAAGAGAGGAATTTGACATATGTAGGGTCTTTATTCCAAGATCAACTTCTCATGGCTTTCTTGGCCTCAATCCATAACATAGCTCAATTTATCAAGTCAAATTTTCAACTTTGTATGCTATATTTGACTTTGTTTCTTCAAAACATTTAGACACAAGCTCTTGGGATCTCTCAAGCTGTAATGGAAGGATTGAAAGTGGTATGTCGACACTCCCTTTTGTAATTACACCCCAAGGAAAGGTTAAATGTGGCTCTCACTTCATCTTCCAATGATTCAAAAGCTAAATGATAGATCATGGTTTCTCAAGTCATTAGTTTCATTAGGGCCAAAAAATTTCATACAATTTGGGGTGCTATTATTGAGCCCAAACTGCCCTAGTTTGCATGGTATTTGTTGTATTAAAGTTTACTTGTTGGCACCCATTGGCACACCTTGGTATTTCCAATCCAAGATGGTCCCTTTTATGGGAAATCTAAAACCCTTTGATACCTCTTCTAGCATTGTGCTTGTGCTCAAGATGCTTGGCATTAGATATGTGATATTTTTTGCCCTTTAAGGTCTTAATTATTCACTTGGCATAATGTCATTCTAGGAGATGGGGCCAAATTTCTAGTTGGGTTCTTCCTATTATAGTATGCTTTTAGACTGGAAATCTATTTTTTGCATTTGGAACTTGATAGAAATTTAGTTGTTTTTTGCCAACTCTTCTATGGATATGAACTTTCCTACTTACTCATTCCAAATCATTGGTTATTTCTAATATGCTCTTGTAGATTCAAATTCAAACCACCAAGGTGGTGCTAGAGCTTCAATATCCCTATACTTTGATTGACCACTTGGGGAATAATGCTCCCTACATAATGACTATTGCCTTTGTAGGAACCCATGCAAAATCTCCCTACTAATCCAATAGGTGTAGTTTCCTTGAGTCAACTCACCATAGTCGAAAGAACTGACATAGGGACACCACAACACCCCCACCACTACCTACACGATAACATTTTAGGTGGGACGACTCCTTCATTTTCTGACTACCATGGAGGTGATCTCCACTACCACAGCACTCCACATCATTTTAAGGAAAATTCCCTTCGACTCCAAATACCTATTTACCCAAGTTGACCTAACCAAGCTCCTATACTATAGGAGAAATAAATTGCTGCTGATGATGGATAGAAACCCGTGGATGGTGGTAGAGTTTTCTAGGGTGCTGGAAGGAATAATCCAAATAATCAGGACCCCCCTTCCTACTTCTATACAACAGGAGAAATAAATTGCTGCTAATGATGGATGAAAACTAGTGGATGGTGGTAAGAGTTTTCTAGGATGCTGGAAGGAATAATCCAAACCTTCCAAATGATCAAGACCCCCGCTCCTACTTCTGAGATTATCTTTGTAGGAGAATGTTTTTTATATAATTATTTTCAATTGTTGAGTTGATAGTTGTTTCTTTTTTGGGATCATAGACTTCTTTGTGTTGTGGCTTTTTCCTATTTTGCAGCCATGCTTTATTCAGAGTGCCATTTTATTACTCTAATGTGATCCCATGCTGCCTACATTTTTGAAGATTTGGTTATATACTTTTAACACAATTATCTTAAAATATATTTTTTTCATAAAATAACTTAGAACTTTTAAAAAACACATATTTTTCTTGAATCTGAATTTATTTATGAGAGATTCTGAACTGCAGGTCAAGATAACAAGATTATCTGCATCCAAATGACATAACTCAGTGCCCTGTACATTATCATGGATCTCCAGCACAGAAAACACATAATCAGTCAGCACCCATGAATTGGACTAGTGCATTAACCACTACATTTATACCTGAATTTACAAACCATAGGAACCCCATATCAGAGTCATTGTGATTTGCTACCATAAATTTACAGCCAGGCACATACAAGATGTACATGAAAATCAATTACAGAGCAACAACTCTATATACAGAAAAAACCCATCTGCTAAACTTAGCCATGTCGACTGATTAAGAGGGGCTTCACTCCTTTGAAGAGGATTCAGCAGAAGCCAAACGAGAAGCAATGGCGGAATGATACATCAGATCATGAAAACTCAAAGTAGATCGAAGGGTTTTCCTCAGTAATTTGGCCTTCTCTGGAGTAAAACTCGCCGCCACAAGCTTGGATTGTCTCCTAACTGAAATCTCCTCCTCATTGCTCTTGATCTCATTTCCTGTGACTTTTCTTGTCTTCTGCACAACAGAGGATTCACCAGATTCGCTGCTGCTGCTGCACTCCTCGGCCCATTTTTCATCAGCAGACCACCCAAAGAGAGGAAGCCACCATCTTGATTGCAGCCCCTTGGTAACAAAATCAAATTTTATTTTCACTGTTTTCTTTCCCCCGCCATTCATCTTCTGATCCTTTGAATATGAGCAAATGCATACCGAATCCTTGGGAGATCCATATGCAGCTCTCTTGTGCACAAAAGAGTTCCCTCCGCCGCAGGCAATCCTCTTGTCAGAGAGGCTTCCATACTCTAAAACTCTACATAGAGTGGCAGCCATTGAAATCAACTATATCGATGCACACAGACAAAAACCTAGGTCAGTTCGCAGCTTATTTTATCAAAAGCAAAAAGCTAGGTCAGGTTAAATTGGGTATACAGGGTCGGTTAGATAACCTAGAAAGGTCGATTTGACGCTTTGGCAATCAGATTTATTATCTGTTAAAATGTTACGTCATTTCTCCACGGTCCCGTGTGGGCCCTACGGTAATGAATGGGAAGACAAGGTTCAGTCGGTGCCGTTGGTCAGGCCGCAAATTGCTTCACCCTACAAAAGTTCCAAACAACGCCGTTCCGGCGAGGCTTACGGATGCTGATTGACATTTAAGTTTACCAATTTGAAGTTGTAGAGATATTTTATATATTTTACCAGCATTTGCATTTAAAGGAGGTTCAAAGATTGAGGTTCAAAGATTGTGTATGGATGTGCTACAAATTGTATGTGGGGTGCTAAATAATGGAATGAAATAAAATTAGACAAATTTATATATATATTTTTAAGAAATTAAGTATTATCTGATTATGAAATATTTACATATAATTTAAAACATAAAGTAATGCAAATGAAAAAATAAAGTTGTAACAAAAAACACTACAAATGAAAATAGAATGTTCCCATCCATTGTCAAATCAATATTTCAAAGGTAGAATGCTCCCATCTAGGGGAGAGGGGCCCATAGTGGAGCGGGGTCCAATAGTGGGGATAGAAGTAGTCCTTAGTGGGCCCCATAGAGGAGCACCTTAATATCCAATTACAAAACACTTTTTATCCATAAAGTATACAAATTGACAAATCATGTGATGCCACATCAGCGCACCAATAAAACATGACTTAGTGCACCACTATCAGTGTCACTTTTTTTGGGCCTTTTTGGATACCTCAACAAAAAAAGCACGTTGATGTGGCATCATATTTGATGATGTGGCGCTAAAGCGAAATATAGAAGCATGTGAGTTGCCAAATAAACTATTGTACAAAATTGGGAGTGATTTCAAATTTCCATATAGGATTTTGAGAAACACGAAGTTAGGGTGCTCCAAAATGGGCCCCTCCCCCTAGCTTTTATGTGATAGGTGAGATTTTGGAGGCTTTTAACTCATATGTTGGAGGCTTTTATCATTAAATGACAACTGGTTTGCCATAGCTAAAACGTGTTTTCCAACAACTCAACAGTGGTTTGCAAGCGTGAGACTTGTTTCAGACTCAAATCTCACACTATCACTATCGACTAACTATCGGCTAAATATTAAGAAGTTCAAAAAATTTAGGTTTTAATTAAAAAAAATGATATAAATATATAAATTATTTTTTTGATTTTATTAGTACATAAATTAATTGCATTTGAGGAAAAAATAGATATTTAGTTCTTTTATCTTTTTATATTACATTTATTCTAGTCTTGTTTAAATAGAGATATACACTTTGATCTATTTTACACATATTCAATTTCCACTAGTCTTAATTATATTTCACATTTGTTCCTATAGTTAAGATTAGATTGACATCCACAATATTTCGAGATGATTTTGCTATCTCTTTTATGAGGACCATTTTTTAAAATTATGAGTATTACCCATTGGCTTGTGTATCTAATATTTTGAATTTAACACCCAGAGTTGTGTATTTAAGGATAAGGACATGAGTCAAAGGAAATTAAAAGAGAGATTGAGTAGATAGATCAAGAATTATCAAAGAGAGAAAATTATAGCTTAACATATTAAAATATTATGTTATAAATGTTACACAGATATTCTACATGATCCATCTCTTGTTGAGCTTTGAACTTTTGTAATCAACAAAAGGGGTTTGACTTGGATTTAAGGAAGTTTCATACTTAAATCCTCTTACAACAAATCCCCAAAGACACTTCTTAGTGCCAAACTTTGTCTTGGTACTAAATACAACTAATATTAAAGCATACTTTGACAAAGGACAAAATTATATGGTAACAAGTTATCCACAAATTAAATCATGGGTGAGATTTAGTCATAACTAGTCTTAGAAATACAAGGTAGAAGCATCATAATTATATAAGAATAAATATAATACTAAATTTTTGAATTCAATTGCTGAGCACATCATAAAATCAATTCTTTAACATCAACACTAATCCAATAAATAACTAAACAATTTTCTAACTCTTTTTCATTTCACTTTTATAGCTCATTATAAAAATATTATACATAAAATAAATAAAATCTTCTCATTTTAAGCTCATGTGACCTTAATAATGGTAAAAATTATTTGCTTTGCACTTTTTTGCTTTGATTTGTCTCCATCTTGACCTAGTTATCCTTAATGCAATGTCAAGTATAAAGGTGACATGATTTATATTCAAAATTGGCACACAATTTAAACCTTACCTAATTCTATCCACATGATAGGATTTGTCAAATTTTTTGTGGTTGCATGTCCTTGTTTGGAAATTTTGAGCGTTCTAGTCATCAATTGTCATCTAGATTTAGTTAAAATTTTGTATTTTAGGGTTCTCCAAAGGTCTAAAACCCTTATTAAACCCTAATAGTTCATGTGCCCTAGCTTTTATTTTAATTGCTCATTGACCTGTATTAGTCGGTTACTGATCACATTAGTTATAACTTAAGCCTTTGAAATTCATCTGTTTGTTGGCCGCTTCCTAGCTTTCCCAGTTGTTTGTTGCCTTTAAATATTCATACGATCATAACTAAACATGAAATATTTCATCCTAAAATATTTTGTCCTAAGTCTTAAAACCCAAAATCCTAAGTCTATGGTTCAAATTTATGTCATATCTATTCTTAGACCTAGCCACGACCCCTTTTTAAGTCAAAAATTTATGCATTTGCTCTAAAAGGCTTTAAGTTATTTGTCGGTTAAGTCTATACTACTAGGTGTTCATGTTCTATTGGTTCCGCTAGCCTCCAGGCTTTATTTTATTCATTAAAATATAGTTGCGAAACAGCGGAAGGCTGCCACCTAGCAGACCTTTGTCGAGCTTTTAAGGGGGCCTAATGGGGTGGTCCCACCAAAGATGACTTGGCAGGATCTTAAGTTTTTCGCCATTTCGCCAATCCGTTTGGGTGGGTCCCCACAACTGGACCATAGAAGGGCGAGAGAGCGACATGTGGAGAGGATCCGACATGTGCAACTAACTAAGATTCGGATAATTAAATCTAAGCCGTCTAATAATAAAGTAAAGCTTGAATGAAGAAATTTGTCTAAGGAATGTGACACAAAGGGAAGGATAAAGAGCAAGCAAGTAATGACACATGGCAAGATCTGAACGACCTTATGCCATTCCATGAGCCTCAATTTGCTCTCTAGTGAGTGACTATGGAATCATAGGGAATCGCCACATGGACTTTGCTGACATGTTCATCGACGATGGGGCCCTTGGTGACTTGTAAGTGCATATCTACATGGAAAAAGATGATTGGTCCATGCTTTTTCAAAGATGATCAATCTTTTCAAATCAACTTGACTCCATCTATGTCATTATATCAAATTGATCGACTAAATATCAATGACCCAAATTTAAAGAAGCAGAACGGGTAGATACATGCACTCTGGCTCGCGCGGGCTAAAAATTAATGGTGGAAAAGATGCCCCAAGCCTTGAATTGAACATGCCTTTTTCATAAAAGCTATTTTTAATGTAGAATTGCAAGTCATAAAAGCATCTGGAGCAATAGGAAACCAAGTTTGGTGAATTCACGAGCTGTTTTAATCCAAAATTAGGGATTTTTTCAAACACAAATCGGTAAGTGTACCTTTGCTATTTTATTGCTTAATTTTTATCAAATTACTGGTAATTTCTTGACTGTGTCTAATTTGCACTTTAGTCCGTCTGTTATAAACTAGGATTTTATTGCTTGCAATTGAATTGCCTTGATTTACCCTAATTGAGATTCTAGTTGTGCCAAAAATCCTAAAACAATCCAAAAAACCTTAGTTTTATCAAAACTCTTAGAAAAATGTCACCACCGTGATCAAAATCATTTGCCTCAACCAAAATTTGGGCCTTACATGAAGATATATTAGCTCAATTGTTTTGTTCAGCAACAAAAAAGGTCAAGGTGCAAGGCCCTAAGGCAGATAAGTGCTTCATTGATAGGTTTCATGGGGTCAAAGATGTAGAATTACCCCTTTCAGAATGGGAGTTATTCAAATGTTGGTATGGAAAAAGGAATGCCCTGGTCCACACATGCAATGTATGGAGGCTCGACCTAGGGAAACTGGTAGTCCCAAATGTTTTCCCATATGTTGATATGTTAAAGACCATGCCATCAAATTATGGAAAATCAGTTAGGGTCATAAGGACCTTAATGGGTGGAGTTATGGTCATGTTGGATTGATAATCAATTGCAGAAGTTTTTCAACTTAACCCTACTACAGACAAACCCATTGAACTTGCAAATTATTTCAAGAAGCAATATGATAAAAATAAAAGCACCTATATAGAGCCATACTCTTATGAAGATTTTGTAAGGAAAGCTAGATGCGGAAACAACTCTCCTAACGTCAAAACCTCAGAGAAGAATGTAGATATACTTTTAATTTTTTAATTTCAGTTCAATTAACATGCACTATAAAGTAGATAATAGAAACAGAGTATTTGACAATCACACATGAACACCAGATATACGTGGGAAAACCCTTACAAGAGAAAAACTCACCACACCAAGATAAATCACTTTGTATTATAGTAATGGAGATTACATACAAATGTCAGACTTATCTTTCTGGTGTTTGTTTACAACAACATTCACCATGAACAATCTTGTACAAGAACCTTCAAGTTACAATCATTACAAATTAGATTACATTTACTGATCATACAATCACCCAGCAATCCATCGATCCAACCAATCAATCACAATCTATAATCACAGAGTATAACCATGTCATTCCATGTCCGTCAAGCTTCCTCATAGAACCGTCACAACGAACAATCTTTCAACTGTTCAGATTTGACTCCTCTGATTGGTCGAATACCAGCCACATAGATAGTCATCGCTTGGTCAGAAGAAACAAACTTTGTTGGCATCTTGGTGAGACACTAACAGTGTCTCGCCGATGCCACAAAGTCTTCATATCAATGTCACCAAGAGTCGTTTCCATTGGCAAGAGGTTTCACCGAGCTTACAACTTGCATCGGCTTCAATTTTCCTTTCGGCAATACTATTGCTCTCGCCAAGACATCCCAACGAGCCTTCTTGTGTTACATCGAGCTCAGGAGACTATTGCTAAGACTTCCTTATGTCGCTAGGACCTCACACCGACGATCTCCACATGTATCGCTATCACCCAGACTCATCGCTTTCGGTGAGACGTCATACCGAAGCTCCACAAGTCACATAGACGTGAGTTTTCCATTCAGAAAGAGTATCGTTCTTCGCTGAGACCTCACGCCGAGTCACCACGGGTTATACCAAAGTTGTATGTTATACCAAGCTCTAAATAATAGTCGACAAGACATATCAATATCGCCAAGAGTTCTTATCAAACACATATATGTTACACCGAAGACCTCTCATCATCGGCGAGACTTACCTATGTCATTGGGACTTCATAGCGAGAACCCCTTTAGTTATCCCGAAGACTTCAATACATACCATACTATCAGCAGGACATTAGCTTTCGCTGGGACTTCACACCGAACAAAGCCTTTCGGCCAAAGGTCTTCCCAATATACGATTGAATGGCCTATCGGCCAGAGATCTTCACAGGCGCTAAGAGGTCACACCGAAAGCAACCTGTCACAGTGACATGAACCTTCAGTGAGACAAAAACTAGGTCACAGTGACCTGTACAAAAGATGATGTTCCAAACTGCTAGTCGGCCAAACTTAAGAACTATCACACCGACTTGGCTCCAATGGAGGTTTTAGCCTGTGATGATTGAGGCATACTTTTCCAACAATCTCCCACTTGATGAAGATCACACAGGCACCTCCAGAGCACAATACAACTTAATGAAAATTATGGGCACTAAGGCCCATAGAACTGGCACACCACCTGAACTTGTTTGTGCTCACTGGCTTCGTCAATGAATCTGCAACATTCTCCAGAGTATTAACCTTTTCCAAACTAACCTTTCCATCCTCCACCATATCTTGTACAAAGTGGTACTGTACATCAATATGTTTAGTCCTGGCATGGAAAGTTGGATTCTTTGCTAGACAAATTGCACTCTGACTGTCATAGAAAATAGTTATTTCCCCTGCATCAAAACCAATGTTAGAACACAAACGTTTCAACCAAACTGCTTCTTTACAAGCATGAGTAGCTACCATGTATTCAGCCTCTCAGTGGACAAAGCAACTACGCCGCGCGTACTCATCCAACTCACTGCACCACCATTCAACATGAAAATGTATCCACCGGTGGACCTCCTATCACATAATGTCCCCCCAATAGAATCTACATATCCACGAATGTTGAGAGTCCTCTGTGATTCAACCAAGTTCCCATGGTAACACAAAGAAAAATCTAAAGTTCCCTTCAAATATCTAAACACTCTCTTCACAGCATCCCAATGTATCCTTCTAAGATTTGCCATAAATCGACTAAGAAATCCCACTGCTTGGGCAATGTCTAGCCTTGTACAGACCATTGCATACATGAGACTTCCAACCACACTAGCATAGGGTACACTGGTCATTTCCTCCATCTCAGTAGGAGATTTTGGACAGTCCTCAACAGATAGCTTCGTTCCCTGCAAGACTGGAACCACTAGCTGTTTGCAATCATTCATATAAAATCTCTCAAGAACAGTCCTGATATACTTACTCTGACTGAGCCATAGTTTTCTATTCTTCCTGTCCCTGGTTATCTCCATCCCCAGAATATACCTTGCTGCACCAAGATCTTTCATTTCAAACTTAGCAGACAACTGAGACTTAAGATTAGAAATCATTAGCTTACTATTGCCTATGAACAACATATCATCAACATAGAGAGCAATAATAAGTACTTGATCACTTTCAGCTTTATAATATACACAATGATTAGATTTTGATCTCACAAATCCCAAATACAATGGGTGTTGTCATAATAGTGGTTTACAATTCCTGAGAGGAACGAATTTGAGCTGAAATCACATATTTTTAGAAAATATAATGATTTAAGCCTTAAAAAGTTCCATTTTAAGGATTCCAATTGAAGAGGGTTTGATCAAATCACCTTAGATCAAACCCCCTTGGATAGAACCTCGCTAGTTTTAAACCATACCTATAAATGCATCTCCTTTACACCTATCAAAATGCTGATAAAAAATCACTTTTGATTTAGATTTTGGGGGATCAAATGAATTCATTTAAAATTTATTTCAAATGATTATGGTATTCCTCAGAACAAGCTATCCAATGAATATAAATTTAATATGTTTTGGTTTTGTTATGTATTTGTTTTTAAGTTTTATTAAACATGCTTTCATCGAAAATGAATTTCTTTGTTCTTCACATGTGGAAAAATAGAAGATTATCAAAAAAATTAAAAATATGAGTGCACTAGATATTGAAGTCCTTGATCCAACAAAAAATTAAATTAAATTTTGACATATATAAAAAAAGTTACTGCTATAATGTGTCACTGGTCTCAATTGTAATTTATTTGACTTTGAACTTGATTAAGGAAAAAATATTCAATAAAAAACTATCTAACCAAGTGGAAGAACTAGATATCAGAGTTACAAATCTAAATTTGAAAGAATTAGAATTTTATCCTTCATGGAAAAAAAGTTATGCATTATACGGTGTGCGTCACTTTTTAAAAATGTTGTTTTCTGAAAAAAATCAGTTTTCGTGGGAGATAGAAAAAGAAGAGTAATTTGATTCCAAAAGTTTTGAAAAAAATATTTTTAGAATCTATAGAAAAAATTTGATGAGACTCTAGTTTGCACCGTCTTCAAATTCCTCACAATTTAGCCGATATAGGTGCCCGAATGTGAAGATTTAGTTAAAAATAATAATTTCAATGTCCAGTTTGGCCAAAAATTGTAAACCACTATTATGGGATCACCCACAATACAAAAGTATCAAATTTTTGGTACCACATTCTAGGTGACTGCTTTAACCCATACCGAGACTTCTTTAATTTGCATACCAATTTTTCTTTACCTTTCTCAACAAAGTGCTTAGGTTGGGACATATAGATTTCTTCTTCAAGATCACCATGAAGAAACATTTCTTCCATCCATCTCGACCTCTAAGTCATATGTTGCTGCAAGTGACAAAAGAAATCTGATAGATGTTAGCTTTTCTACAGGAGAAAATATTTCCCCATACTCGATTCCCTCAACCTCGGGAATAACCCTTTGCAACCGTCGCCTTGTACTTTTCTACACTACCATCCAAACCAATTTTCTTCTTAAATACCCATTTGTAGCCAACAACCTTTCTACCTTTAGGCAAGGGCACCAGACTCCGGTTTCATTCTTTTCTAATGATGCCATCTCTTCATTCATGGCTTCCAACCAAGAGTCTGAATTAGACATTTTAAATGCCTCTTAATAGTCCTAGGCTCATCAATGCTAGAAATTAAAGCATAGGCACAAGTAGAATCAATCAAAGAGAACCCATACCATCTCGGGTTGTTTTCTTTCATGGGTTGATTCCTCACTTGCTGAGGCCGAGGTTCTTTTTCTTCAAAACTTTTAGAACTGCTTGAGCTCTCCTCAGTTGGTACACTGAATTTTCAATTCCTCTTTATCTGGTGTAGAAGGAATTAATGCTACATCCTTATTGTTTTCTGACTTTGTCTCTGACTGTAGATCCAAAGTGGAAGGCTTCAACTCACGAAAGATTACACTTCTGCTGTATACAACCTTCTGTATCGGGTTCAAAGCTTGTATCCTTTTATAACAGCACTATAGCCAATAAAAATACATTTGGCAGACCTTGTTCTCTAGTTTAGATCTTTTCACATCCGACACATGAGCATATGCCTCATAGCCAAAAACACGAACATGTCTAAGAGAGGGCTTCTTACTAGACCATGCTTCCAAAGGTGTTTTCTCAACAAGAGCAGAATTTGGAGAATGATTAATTAGGTAACATGCAGTAGATACAGCCTCAGCCCAGAACTTCTCCTCCAAGCCAACACTACTGAGCATACTTCGTGCTCTCTCCATCACTGTCCTATTGAACCTTTCGCAACTCCATTTTGCTGTGGGTATAAGGTGTAGTCTTGTGTCTTTTAATTCCATGGTCTTTACAGTATCTTTCAAATTCATCAGAATAGAATTCACAGCCATTATCATTCCTTAAGCATTTTATTTTCCTACTAGTCTGATTTTCAACAAGATTTTTAAATTCTTTAAACCGATTGAATACTTTGATTTACTTTTCAAAAATATACAAATGCTATTCTTGAGTAATCATCAATAAGCGACACATAGTATCTTGACTTAGAAAAAGAAGGAACATCCACTGGACCAAATACATCCGAATGAATATAATCTAGTAAACCAGAAGATTTATGAGGACTGAAATAAAATAAACACTGTGTTGCTTTCCATATATACAGTGTTCAGAGAATTCAAATTCAAGATTACAATCATCAAGCCCTTCAACCAGGTTTTTGTTCTTTAAGGTTTTTAAACCTTTCTCTCCTATGTGGCCTAGCCTATGATGCCAAAGCATAGTCTTCTCTACAGGAAGCTTTACTTCCATAGAGTTTACATAATTAGGGACATTTCCCTCTTTACCTTCATGAGTAGCTTTCAGTGACTTTCTAGAGACACTGTTAGATTGAACAACATGTGCATCCAGCTTGTACAGGGTACCAATTCGAGCACCTCTAGCTAGCACCATTGAACCTCTAGTCATCTTGCAACCATTTCTAGAGAATGTGACTTGTATTCCAATATCATTCAGCTTACTGACAGACAGTAAATTTTGAGCCCGGACCTAGTATTGCATAACATCATTAATTCCCTTTACTCTGCCATCGGAAATTGTATTGACTCTTCCATGACCAACTATCTCCAAAGTTGAATCACTTGCCAAGTACACCTTTCCACCATTGTATTATTCATACTTGTGAACCAGTCTCTGTGAGATGTCATGTGGAAAGATGCTCAGAATCAATTAGCCATACATCATCTGATGCCTGAGTAGCCAAGGCTGCAATGAAGGCATCTGCATCACTATGACAAGAATCATTGTCGGAAGAATACTTCTTCTTCTTCTTCTTCTCCTCTTTACAATCCTTTTGGACTGACCAGGTTGCCCATAGTTCCAACACTTCACCTTGGACTTCTTGCCGGAGACTTTGATCTCCCCTCGATTTTGATTTTGATTTCTTGTCCTTCTTTCCTTTCTCTTTGACCTTCCAACAACAGAGCTTCCTTCACCATCTCGAGAAAATTTCCTTCTCATCTCTTCTAATAACAAAGAACCAACAACATCCTCCATCTTGGCTGTGCTTTGTACTCCCAATAACCATCACCAAATGATCCCAAGAGTCTGCAAAGAACACAGTAGAACCATACAGTGATCCTCTTCATCAATTTTTACACCAACAGATGTCAATTGAGCAATCAACATATTAAATGCATTCAAATGATCAGCCACAGACCCTCCTTCTTGCATTCTCAAAGAATACAACTTCTTCGCAGGAATAGTTTATTCACCAAGGACTTCCCTAATAAATAGATGCAGTCTCTTCCGCAAAGAAGAGGCAGTCTTCTCCTCATGCACATTCAGGAAGAACTAAGTCGCCAAGCAGAGCTTTATCACCCCTTAGAATTTCTATCTGCAAGGTCCCAATCTTCTTGCTTCATGCCTGTAGGTTTAGTTCAGAACTTGCAAGCCACATATCACGATCAACTAGAAGATCCTCCATCTTGAGTTTCCACAACTCAAAGTTATTGCCGTTGAACTTCTCTATTTCAAACTTTCCAAACGTGCTAGCCATCTCAACCTATAAGCAGAAATAACAAAATTCTACAAGACTCCCACTGAAACAAAATTGACACAAAAAACCCAACGTACCCACAAGAATAACACAACTGGCTAGGCTCTGATACCACTTGTAAGGAAAGCTAGATGCGGAAACAACTCTCCTAATGTCAAAACCTTAGAGAAGAATGTAGATATACTTTTAATTTTTCAATTTTATTTCAATTAAGATGCACTATAAAGTAGATAACATAAACAGAGTATTTGACAATCACACATGAACACCAGATATACGTGGGAAAACTCTTACGGGAGAAAAACCCACCACACCAAGAGAAATCACTTTGTATTACAGTAATGGAGATTACATACAAATGTCAGACTTATCTTTTTGGTGTCTGTTTACAGTAGCATTCACCATGAACAATCTTGTACATGAACCTTCAAGTTACAATCATTACATATTAGATTACATTTACTGATCATACAATCACCCAACAATCCATCGATCCAACCAACCAATCACAATCTGCAATCACAGAGTATAACCATGTCGTTCCATGTCCGTCGAGCTTCCTCACAGAATCGTCACAATGAACAATCTTCCAACTATTCAGATTCGGCTCCTTTGATTGGCCGAATACCAGCCATGTAGATAGTCATCACTCGGTCAGAAGAAACAAACTTTGTTGGCATCTCGGTGAGACACTAACAGTGTCTCGCCGATGCCACAAAGTCTTCATATCGATGTCACCAAGAGTCATTTCCATTGGCAATAGGTTTCACTGATCTTACAACTTGTATCAGCTTGAGTTTTCCTTTTGGCAAGACTATCACTCTCGCCAAGACATCCCAACAAGCCTTCTTGTGTTACACTGAGCTTAGGAGACTATCGCTAAGACTTCCTTATGTCGCCAGGACCTCACACCGACGATCTCCACATGTATCACTATCGCTCAAACTCATCGCTTTTAGTGAGACGTCATACTGAAGCTCCACAAGTCACATAGACGTGAGTTTTCCATTCGGCAAGAGTATTGTTCTTCGCCAAGACCTCACACCAAGTCACCACGGGTTATACCGAAGTCGTATGTTATACCGAGCTATAAAGAATAGTCGGCAAGACATATCAATATCGCCAAGTGTTCTTATCGAACATATATATGTTACACCGAAGACCTCTCATCATTAGTGAGACTTACCTATGTCGTTGGGACTTCATAGCGAGAACCCCTTTAGTTATTTGGAAGACTTCAATACATACCATACTGTCGGCAAGACATTAGCTTTTGTTGGGACTTCACACCGAACAAAGCCTTTCGACCAAAGGTCTTCCCGATATACGATTGAATGGCCTATCGGCCAGAGATCTTCATAGGCACTAAGAGGTCACACCGAAAGCAACTTGTCACAGCGACATGAACCTTCGGTGAGACAAAAACTAGGTCACAACGACTTGTACAAAACATGATGTTCCAAACTGCTAGTCAGCCATGTAGACACCTAAAAATGGTCTGGAGAATCTAATTAATTAAATACGACTTATTTGATTAATTAATCTTAAATTCATCTACTTAGTAAATAAATAAAATATTTATTTATATTAAGTTCATTATTAATTCTTCTATTTTATCATATTATTTCTCTCTTAATCAAATAAACAAAATTAAAACTTTGTTTTATTTAATTATTATCATTTTATCATATTATTTCTCTCTTAATTAAATAAACAAAATTAAATATCTTTTATTTAATTATTATCATTATTATTTCTTCTATACTTTATCCATTAATTCTATCTTAAATTAAATACACAACTTCAATAAGTTGTGTTATTTAATTACCTTATCACGTTTCTTCTTAATTAAATAAAGATATCCTAGAATCTTTAATTTAATTATCATATTCCTTTTATTTTAATTTAATAAACAACTTCTATAGTTTGTTTTATTAAATTATTTATTCCTCTTTTGCTAAATTTAAATAAACCAAAAATATTTAAATAAATGCAAAAATCATTTACCTCTATTCACTCACCAATAAAATTAGATTTTTTAAATCTAATTAATTCAACTGTCATTCACGGGAAGAGCTTCGGGGACAAACCTACAGAAAATCCTCTCAATCTTCTTTCCTCTCATCTTGCCTGGTGTTTTCATGGGGAGGAACAATCCTTCATGATCAGCTCCACCTTCTCATCTCATACCATTCAATTCTCCAGATTGAATCTCAACCTCTGCTGTATTATCCCTTCACAAATGTGTGATGTAAAAACTATAAATACAGGTTGCTGGCTACAGGAAAAGGATCCTAACTTGTGCAATCTGACTCTGCAAGTTTTCCAGGCATTCAAGCATTCAAGCAATCCAGTTTTAGGATCAATCCATCAAGCATCCATCAAGCATTAATCCAGCATTCATCAAGCATTCAACATTTACAGTCATGGCTGCCATTACAGTAGATTTGCATATTTAAATCATATAGAAATAGAATTAGTTTGAATTCTCATTCTCTAATTGTCATTTCAACAATCTATTAGCTTCTAAAATCTGAGAGCAAAGTAGATTAGAGAGATCTTTAGAGTTAGAGAGCAATAGAACAGCTTCAGAGGTTCTTGCATTTAAATTGATTTAAATTCTCTTGAATCTTTGCTATTATGTCTTATTTAGAAGTGTAGATGCATTTTAGATTGTTTTCCTCATTCTTACACTTCCATTTTTGCGCCCACCGTGGGGCATAACCCCATATTCTGCAAAATTTTTGTGAAAAGTGTCTTACAGGTATCGACGTGTTTGTTTTAGCGGAATCGAGGTTTTTTATAGCGCGTTGGCCAGATTCTGTAGTGCGTCAGAGGAAAACTATAGCGCACTGCACAACTGTTTTAGCACCTCAACCCACTGTTTTAGCGCCTCAACCCTTTGTTTTAGCACTTTGACATTTTTTAGCGCTTCAACCCTCTGTTTTAGCGCCTCAGCACAATTCTACAGTGCGTCAACCCTCTGTTTTAGTGCCTCGGAGCTATGTTTTAGCGCCTCAGAGCTCTGTTTTAGCGCCTCAGATGAAATAGCGCCTCAGATTTAGTGTTTTGATAGTCAATCTTAAAATGGCCATATCTTGGTCATACAGATGTCTTTTTCAATGATTTTTTTTTAAAAATGGGGTAGAATTTCATAAGCTATGCAATGGTGTAGGTATTTATCACTTTTTTAGAGTTAAAATTTCAAGTTTACATTTAAAGTCAAATCACATTGTAACTTGGTCTAAGGTTTAGGGTTTTCTTGCTTAATCATTCATCTAACCCTTATATCTTCTTATTTCTTGATCTCATCTAACATTTGGAGCATTTACATAGGTTTTAAGAAGAAAATGGAGCATTGAAGTGAAAGAAAGAGCATTTGATATTCATTGTAATAGTGTTTTCGAACACTCATGGGAAAATAACCCATCATATATTTTGTTTCATTCCTGCTTTAGGACCAAATAGCATCGATAAAAATGTATCTTTTTATCTGGATCCGACGCATCCACAGCTAGATTTTGTTCTTTAATCTCTTTTTGGTTAAAATTTATCAATCCTAGGACAGAAAACGGGTTAAAATTTATCAATCCTAGGATAGCAAACGGATAAAAATTGATCAATCCTAGGATAGAAACTTCATTATTACTTGTGGGATTAAAATTGAACATCATGCTTTTTATGGAGCAATATCTCCATATAGATTAGATAATTTGTCTTTTGGGTTTTAAAAAGTGAACAACTTCTTTGCTGTGATTGGGTGATAGGTTTATGCTCTCCCCTTGACTGGGTGCATCAGAATACCAAACTCACTTTTACTTTACGCATTTTCAAGCTTTCATTAAAACCTTTAGACAGGCCTGCCGTAGTGGGAAAAAGTACTCACCCTACGAGAACGACCTGAGTGGGGACAGCCAAAAGCCATGGCATTCCAACCCACTTTAAAATTTATGTGAATCTAGGGAAACCCTTTTTCAACGGAAGTGTGTAGGATAACCATCCCCAAAATCTTTGTTCTAAAGATTGGGAGGTCTCTCGAGGGAGTTTATCTATCTGTTGCTCTGAACGGAAACCCAATCTAAGAACCTAGAAATAGAAGCACGCTTGTCAGTTTCTAAACATTGTAATACTTGGCAATGCAGGGGTGGGGAAGAATCCACCCTCAAGCACTCACCATATAATTGCCAAGGACTGTTTGCTTAGGGGATCCGGTATCTGCTTCTGTTACTCTGAGTACGCACCTGGAAAAGACAAAAACACGGGCGCCCTCTAGGGGGTGACATGGCTGTGTGAGTCGACACAATTCCAAGCTGTGGGTCATTCGAGTATATAACAATGACCTTTTGTCTCTAGGAGTGAGTCTGTTTGAATTGTCTTATTTTGTTATCAAACCAGTGAAAATCAAGGACCATGTTTGGTTCTTGAACATACACTATTTGTTTAGATTCTAGGATTTAATAAACAACTACTCTATTCTTGCTTGATGTGTTTTCTTTTCATTAAAAATAGATAAGATCATCCCAAAATTAAAAAATAAAATAAAATTTGAAACTCAAACCACCATGGTTGAAATAGAGGAGGATCTTGAATGCTTTAGCTTATCAACTAAAGAACCTTCAACAACAAATCTGGGAAACAACCACAGAGAGATATTTGTTGCCAAACATTTGTTCTTATCCTCTTGACCAAACAATGAACATGAGACCTTCTTCACCAACAACTCCATCATCCAAGTTCAATATCTTTGAATTTTTCCAAAATTTCAATAAGCCCAAATCTCAGTCCTCAAATACAAATGATATTGAACAATCTTATCATGTCATGCATTTATCTCCATCCACCATAAGCCAAAATGAACCTCAAGATTCTTTCACTCAAGTTAACAATTCCATCCAATCATCCTCTTCTATCATATCTTCTACATCCAATGATTCATGTCAAACTCTCACTCCAAAGCATGCTAGCATAGACTCCCCTACACATCAAGATCAAAATATTCTTTCCACTCCATCCAATGATTCCACAATCTCACAAAGTCTTCCCATCTTTGATCAAGATCCCATTTCTCAAGAATCTTATGATGATCCCCTCCTTTCACTTTTCATCCAAAATAATTCACATCCATCTCAAGAGACAAGTATCCTTCCAAGTTCTTTTTCCACATCATCTAATCAATCCATACCATATCATGATTCTATTGCATCACAAGATCATGATAGTTCTTCCATCCTATCTAATGATTTCTTACCAATTGATGATCAAGACACGCTTTCTACGAAATCTAATGATTCCTTTCATCATCAAGATCAAGATGTACTTCGATTCAAGGATACCCTTTCATCCCATGAAGATGTTTATCCTTCTTATGATCAAGATATTCCTTTCATACCACTTCATGATCCTTTTCCAAGTCAAGATAGAAACACCTCATCATCCCCATGTCAATATTCTATCGCACCTATTCAAGCTATCCATGAACCCCACACCTATAAATTAGGATCCTCCACCTTTATCCATTCTGGTTTGCTTCCAACACCTATCCTTTCATCCATATCATATCCTCCCCAAAATGAACTTGTATCTTGTTTCACAAACAATACATATCCCATTGGTAAACAAATGTGTCAAAGTATGAACTACAAAGGAAAAGGATTAGGCATTCATGAACAAGGTATCCTAGAACCCCTTTCTATTCATAAACACCCATATCACCATGGCATTGGTTATACACCTAAGTGTCCTAGTGCATCAAACCTACCATCTATCCTAGGTCCTCATCCTAGTCCATCAAAATTTCCATCTATCCTAGGTCCATATCCTATTCCTCAAGAACAACAAAGGCACACATCCTTGATGCCCTTTCAAAATTCTACCCACATTAACTCATCCATAATACCTCCATACCATTCATCTCAATCCACCCCTCCCATTTCTCTTGGAAGCAATTTGGGTGCCAAATATCAGAAGCTTCTATATCAAAATCCACATGTATCAAAGGATCAACATGTCTCCTTGAAGAGACATGCAAAAATAAAAGAAAACTTGATCCAAAATCAAAGGAAAAATCAAAAAGGCCACAAAGGCCCATCAAAGCAAAAAGGAAATTTTCAAAGACCACAAAGGTCCATAAATCAAAAGAAAAATTCAAAAGGCCACAAAGGCCCATCAAAGAAAAAAGGAAATTTTCAAAGACCACAAAGGTCCATAAATGAAAAATTTCAAGGCCACAAAGGCCCACTAAGCAAATATCAAAGTCAAAAATCATGTGGATTCCTAAAAGTCTCATAGAAGCAATAAAATCAAAATTGGCATCCAAATTTTCTTATCCAAAAGCTTCCTCCAATCTTCCATATAATAACCTATCACTTTCCAAATCCATTCTTCCTCCATCACTCCACCATCCTTCAAGGTGTGTGCCAATGTTGAGCTTGTCATCCTTTCCATCTATCCATTATCCAACATTCATCCCCCATCATTCCCCTTTAATCCAAACCTTTGCATAAATCCTTAGTCTCTTCCATCATACCATTAATCTACCAGCATTTATGAGTCTAATCCCCATTGCCATGGTTAATTGAAGGGATAATTGGTCGTGAAACTCAATGTTAAAGTCCTTCCTCCACCTCATCAAATCTCAACAATAAAATAAAACTATTCAGTTTTATTAAATATTTCAACAACCAACTCCTGTGCATTTACGGGAATGGCCGTGAAAGGCTGTCACAGGAAAATCTTCTCCTATCCTCTGGCTTGATGTTTTTGTGGGGAGGAACAATC
Source organism: Sequoia sempervirens (assembly GCA_007258455.2). Classification (NCBI taxonomy): domain Eukaryota; kingdom Viridiplantae; phylum Streptophyta; class Pinopsida; order Cupressales; family Cupressaceae; genus Sequoia; species Sequoia sempervirens. The sequence goes on from VDFB02332897.1 coordinate 41,663, forward strand.
TCCATGGAAATCTCAAGAGTCTCCATCTCTCACCACACAATTCCTCAGAGAAAATCCCAGCCTTTTATCCTGTGCCCCTTCACAAATGTGTGCCGTGAAATCTATAAATATAGGTTTTTGGCTACAGGAAAAGGATCCTAATTTGTGTAATCTTACTCTGCAGGTATTCCAGGCGATCAAGCATTCAAGCAATCTAGTTTTAGGATCAATCCATCAAGCATTCATCCAGCATTCATCAAGCATTCAACATTTACAGTCATGGCTGCCATTATAGTAGTTTTATTATTAAATCATATAGGAATAGAAATAGTTTGAATCCTTGTTCTCTAAGTGTCATTTTAGTAATCAATTAGCTTCTAAAATCTGAGAGCAAGTTGATTAAGGAAATATTTAGAGTTAGAGAGCAATATGACAGATTTCTGAAGATTCTTAGTTTAAATTAGTTTAAATCTTTTGAATCTTTGATGCAATGTCTTATTTAGAAGTGTAGATGCATAATTTGTTTATCTCATTCATACACTTCCATTTTGGCGCCCATCGTAGGGCCTAACCCCATATTCTGCAAAATTTTTGTGAAAAGTGTCTTACAGGTATCGGCGTGTTTGTTTTCGCGGAACCGTGGTTTTTTATAGTGCGCCGGCTGGATTCTATAGCGTGTCGGAGGAAAATTATAGCGCTTCGGTCGTCTGTTTTAGCGCGCCGCTCAACTATTTTAGCACACCGTGCAACTATTTTAGTGCTCCACTCAAATGTTTTAGCACGCCGCACAACTGTTTTAGCACGCCGATCCACTATTTTAGCGCCTCAACTCTTTGTTCTTTAAATATTTTTTTAATCTGGATCCGATGCATCCGCGGCTAGATTTTGTTCTTTAATCTCTTTTTGGCTAAAATTTATCAATCCTAGGACAAAAAACGGGTTAAAATTTATCAATCCTA
>VDFB02332898.1:0-64458 GCA_007258455.2 Sequoia sempervirens
TCCAATAAAATCAAAGTCATACAACAACTTGAGATCCCAAAAACTCATATTGATGTCAGGAGTTTTTAGGGAATGCTAGATACTATCAAAGGTTCATAGAAAACTTTAGAAAAATTGCAGCCCTGATGTTTTCTCTCCTTCAGAAAAATGTTGACTTCATTTGGACACTCGAGAGTTAGTCCTCATTTGAAACTATCAAAGAGAGACTCATCTTTGCCCCTATCCTATGAGGACCTAACTAGAACCTTCCATTGCACATTTATGCCAATGTGTCTAATGACACCATTGGAGATGACACCATTGGAGCAGTTCTAGGGAAAGAATATGAGAATGGAGGGAAATATGCTATATATTTTATCAACAAAAATCTAGCGCCAATAGAGAAAGAATTTTTGGTTGTAGTGCACGTCATCAAGAGATTTAGGCATTATATCACAGGGTACAAAGTTACAGTGCACACAAACCATGCATCCATCAAGTATCTCATGAATAAATCAATGGTAAATGCAAGGATAATCAGGTGGTTACTCCTTCTCCAGGAGTTCAATGTGACAATTGTTGACAAACTAGGGAAGTCCAATGTAGTCACAGACTTCTTATCCTGGATAAAATATGACGGTGACTGTGCTCCAACACAAGACAAATTCCCAAATGAAAATATGTTTGCCATCTCCACTAAAACTCCTTGGTTTGCTGATATTGTGAATTACTTAGCCACCACAGAAGTACCACCTCACTTTTCATCAAAACAGAAGAAACACCTCGTAAGAGAGAGTGCCCCTTTTAAATGGATTAATGGAATCTTGTTTTGATGTGGACCTAATATGGTTTTGCGACGATGTGTTAGGGTAGATGAGACCTACAATATCTTGAGGGCCTGTCATGATGACCCTTTTGGAGGGCATTATTATGCTAAAAGGACAACTCACAAGATTCTGGGAGTAAGATACTATTGGCCTTCAATGCATAAGGACATCAAGAAGTACGTTCATAGGTGTGACGAATGCTAAAGGGTAGGAAGACCAACCGCATCCAATGAAATGCCCCTACAACCTCAGGTAGTTCTTGAACCATTTCAAAAATGGGGGTTGGATTTCATCGGTCCCATAGACCCTCCTTCGTAAGGGAAAGAGTATATTTTGGTCTGTACTGACTACAAGACCAAGTGGGTGGAAGTGCAAGCATTACGCGTTGCTAGGGAAGAGCAGGTAGTTGACTTTCTTTATAACAAAATATTTCTAAGATTCGGGGCTCCATGAATAATTGATACATACCAAGGTCCCCAGTTTATGTCTAAAGTCCTGTTGGAATTCACATATCACTTCCAAGTAAGTCACAAGAAGTCCTCACCCTACCACCCATAGGAAAATGGTCAAGTTGAGGTCACTAATAGGGAGTTGGAAAATATTTTGACAAAAATAGTCTCTTCAGGAAGGAAAGATTGGGCTAGGAAACTATCGAAAGTTGTCTGGGCCTACAACATGACTTGGAAGTCAACCACTAGTTATAGCCCCTATGAGTTAGTCTTTGGGAAGAAGCCCCTCTTTCCCATTGAATTCGAGCTCAAAACCCTTAGGACGACCATGGAATTGGGCATGGATCTTAAACGAGCTCAAGTTGAGAGAGTCTTACAGCTCAGTGAACTAGACAAACTCTATCTAGACGCCATCCATCAAACTGAACTGGTCCAACAACAACGTAAGGTCTGGAATGAAAAACATATCAAAGAAAAAGAATTCCATACCAGGGATTGGGCATTATTGTTCGATTCCAAATACAAGGATCATCAAGAGAAACTCAAGACACACTGGCTTGGACCATGCAATATTTCTGAAGTGTTTGCTAACGGTTCGGTCCAGTTAAAACCAATTGACGGTGACACTCGAACTCTTCTAGTTAATGGGAATTGATTGCGCATCTACCATAAACCTGTTAACAAAGAGGAGTTTACAAAAATGGTAGAAACGCAAGGAGAAATCCATTGCATTGACTTTGCTATGGCAGGGTCAATATAGTTGTTAAATAAATAAACAAATTTAAAAAAAAAACATTTTATTTCTTCAATTTCTTCATCAATTCCACCATTTGGACTTGGCTAAATTTTTGTTTATATTTTGCAAGACTTCATCTTTTGGCGAACCCAATTCTGGTGCACCTTGCTGCAATGCTTCAGAATATGTTAGCTCAACTATTGCGATGCTCCAGAATTGTTGTTGTAATGTTCCAAAATCTACACATCAGATTGGTTCCACGTCTCATCCTGATCCTACATTCTAACACATCACTCAATGGTGCTTTGGAAAGTCAAGGCCAAAGTATCACAATTTTCTTCCTTCCGGTTGCATCTTTTCAACAATGCTCTAGAATTCTACTGTTTCTCTTATGGCTACACCTTTTCAGCCATGCTCCAGAATTATGCTCGAATGCTTTGGAAATTTTGTTTGGATGCTCTGGAAATTTTGGTTGCTGCTCCGACTACATCTTTCGACAATGCTCCAAAAATTTTGGTTGCTGCTCCGACTGCATCTTTCGACGATGCTCCACAAAATTTTGGTTGCTGCTTTGGCTGCATCTATTAGCGATGCTCTGGAATCTTCAATCTAGTTACTCTTTCTAATGACATCCTTCTATAATTCTAGAACTCTCTTCTTCTCTTCTTCGGTTGCATTACTCAATAATTCTCTAGATTTTTGTGTACATTTTATCCTTCCAGTTTTTAAATTTTTTTTTCCTAAGTTCCACGCATGCCCATTTTTTAATGCCACTTTGAGATCTGCCCCTTTATGATTATTCCACCACATCACATCAAATCTTTCCATAATAAATAAGATTATTATGACACCTTTTTGTCATAATAATAATTTCCGCCATCACTTCAACCATCCCATCCAAGCCATCATTATCCGCCGCCACCCTCGCCAACCATGTGCCTATCCAATTACGTCAGCACAAGTAAGTGACGTTTGATCTCTAACAACAAGACCTAAGGTATGTGCGAATTTATTTGTTAAAAAGGGTTAGTATTTATTTTGAATAAAGGTTAATTAATTGGCATGATTTGTTTTCCTTGCAACTTTGAAACTTGTGCCCTTTACGCGATTGGTAAGAGTACGACAGTAGTTGTAATTCCCCATGAAAGGCTATCATCATTATGCAATAAGGTGACAAGCAAGTTGGTAATTAATTCTTTCCTCATCGAGTATATCGACACATAACTCTTTTCCATCTGTAATTCAGAGAATCAAGCATTCCAGAGTTCTATAAAATTTCACCGGGGAACAAAGGAAATGGAGCGCGCTAAGAAAATGTTTGAGGCAACTTTTGTAGTGCCATTGTTGGCATTAAGCAATATAACATCTTTATTTCAAAGGGTTGGATGGTTGGAATTCATGAAGCAATTTGAAGGGCACACAGAGAAGCTAGTGAAGGAATTTGTTGAGAATTTTGTAGATGGAAAGACTGTGGTGCACGAAAAACCATTCAGGGTAAGTACGAAAGTCCTTGGTCGTATTTCCGGTCTTGAGAATAAAGGAATTCATTTAAATGAAAATACCCACGTCCCTTATCAAAAGTTAATAGAATTGTTCCATAGGAAAGGGGAACCCCAGCCTGTAATGACCATAAACACCAGGGGAAAAATAAGGGAATTCAGAGAATGTCTATTCCAGAACCCTGGAGGTTTGCCGTGGGTTGGATTATCAAAATATTTCACTTGTGAGGGACAAATGACTACAGTAGTGGGACCCCCTTTCCGCCTGCTAACTCATTTATGCCACGACATTGAGGACCCTACTCTTAGGGTAAATTTACCAGCTTTTCTCTGCCATTCAGTCACATCTATGATAGAAAAATATAAAATTGGGATGGGCCCCCTTAAACATCATGGTCTGATACAATTAATATGTAAATACCATTTCTGCCATAAGCCAGAGAAAAAGTGGTGAAGGTTTCTTTGAAAATTTGAGAATGAAGAACTAGGGAGGCCACTTAAGGAAGGAGAATCCTCTAAACAAAAGGAACAGTCTATAGAGGGACCATCCTCAAAGGCATTAGGCGCCCCTGAATACCAATGTACCTCCACGACTCCTAGCGGTGATGCGCTGGAAACCTTGCTAGATGAATTACAAACCCCAGGATAGGAAGGGGAGGTGGGAATTGTACATTTTGGATAAGAGGAGGAACCCCCTTAGAAGAAGAAGAAACAAAGTGATTTTTTTTTTCAAACAACCCCTCCTCTACGAAGGAGTAGACAGTTATCTTCAGGGGCTAGTGAAGTCGAACCCCAGGATATAGGTAGTAGTTCAAAAAGGAAAAAGGCCAGGACTCCAATAAAGGTGGTGGAAATTGATAGCCCACCTAACAATGAGGAAATAGATGAAGCAAAAGAACAAGGGGATGAACTTTCCATGGAAAAGAACAAAGAAAACCTATCACTTGAAGAATGGGAAAGGGAAAGAATACAATCGCCACACTCAGAAAAGAATAAAGATGAACCCATGGGAGGATTCTCTCCTTTTCTTAACAGATTAGGAAGTATACTTGAATTTGTGGAAAAAGAACCTCATGCAACTCCTCATGCATCCTTCTTCATGGATGTTGATGAAGAAGAAAACATGCCTCATATCGATGAAGAAATTCCTTGTTCCTCCTTACCTGTAGAAACTGAACAAGGAAGTATGCCTCATACTAAGAACACTGAAGGAATAGAGGAAATGCTTCCTATGAATACAAAGGCAGGAAATGAACCCCCTGTTGATGAAAAAGAAGTGCCTTACTCATCCCTTCTTGAGAACACCAAAGAGGAAAATGTGCCTCATCCTAATGAAGAAATTCCTCACGTATCCTTCTCGATGGACACAGGGGATGTAGGATCCAGTTAGAGAGATGAGGAATTAGAGAAGTTAAAGGAAAAAATTGAAGGGTTGAAAGCCAAGCTATAGGATGACAAAGCACAAATCAATCAACAACAAGAAGAAATTGAAGTGCAAAACGTCATTGTACATAAAAGAGACCAGGAAATTGCCAAATTGACTGCACAGATGGAAGAGAAAGACAAGCTTATTGAGCAGCTATAGTTCCAAATCCAACAATGGGATCAACTAGGTAAGCAAAATCAGGATGCTTTGTGTGAAAAAGAAAAATGTATTCAAGATTTGAAAATTAATTTTATGCAATTGTTCAATGCTTTTGAAGAAGAAAAGAATCGACAGGAAATTGAGTTAAATTCCTTTGTGAGTAAAATTGTGGAGCTAGAACAAAGTTTGCAGGAGAGTGATACTCAACCAATCATGGAATCAAAGGGGAAACAAACGGAACCCATTGTTATAGACTAGTTCCAGATACGTATTCCCCCAATGCTAATGAAATGGATCGAGCATTGTTACCTCTTGAAGGATGTGGAATTTGAAAATTATGGGCTAAAGAGGGAATTAGTCATGTTAAAAGAATCTTTCCATCAGGCATATAGGGGTAAGCAAGATGCCTGTGAAATTGGTGAATTTCTATTAGCCTGTAGAAGACCATCTAGGCTATACTCCATGTTTCTCAATGAGCAACTCTTAAGTTGGAAGTTGCAAAGAATTCGCCAGAACTAGCCTCATGACCCTAATATCAAGGAATTTGTAAAAGTATTTGTTGAGTCACTCCATGAACAATAGAATATGTTGTGTGAGTTCTTTGTTCACAATTTTCTCTTAGAAAAGTATGCAGATTTCTTTATTAACTTCTTTGTGGGGGAAGTGGAATTAAGATCATTCCTGTCCACTATGAAAAATCAACTTCACTAGCAAGACAAATCTAGAGAGTATGCTCAAGCAGAAAATACTATAGGGTTACATATGAGATACCCTCATAGGAAGCCTCTCTCTTTCAAGAAACACTTTCTGGGTGTCAAAAGTAAATAGGAAGTACATGTCAAATACAATAACAGTCTCAGGTTGTGTCATGATCACTTTCAAGAATAGGGGCCACAATTAATAGGACTAGCATGGTAGGCATGTGAAGAGAGGTATACCCCTCTTCCTATGCATCTTAAGAAGAGGGAAATAATTTCACCTCTTAATATTAGATGGTCCTACATAAGAGCAGTAGCTCTAGCCAAAATCCTAGAGGAATTAAAGATCAACTGGATTGGCATGAGGTACAAACCTCCCTTGCTTATTTCATTGCCACCTTCAGTGTACACCAACTTGGACCAAAGTGAGGATAGTTTTTCCAGGTGGAGACAAAGGGTCACTTTTCATCGAGGATTCTTGAGGAATCCAGATATATTAGACATAGGGGTAGATGATGTGTATGATCTTAGTGTTAAGTATGAGGAAATGAATAGAAGGATTGATGGGCAGGGGACACGCCAAAGATCAGGAGGTCCTGCTCAGACTTAGGAAGGGGAGGAAATGACGAGGTAAAAATAACCTCATCAATATAATGGGCTCAATATGTAACTTTAAACCCTTCAGCCTTAATAACCTTGCCAATTGATTACCTTTAGGAAAAATAATTGCTCATTTTTTTATGAATAAGTGTACAAACTTTATTTCTTGGAGTTGATCAAATTAAACTAACTTATGTTGATTTAATGGTTTAGTCTTAAGTATTTCACAGGTCAATTCCACTTCCAATCATCACTCCAGTCAAAAGGAAAAATGAATGCGGATCTTCATACTTTTGAAAATGAGCGAGCGGGCATCGGAATTCTAGGAGCACATGTTTTGGCCGTGTCTTTGTAAGTCTATTATCTTTCAATTTCAAAAACTTTAATGGCTCATACAAGCCTCTTTAATATTGTATATCATGGGCTTTAAAGTCCTTCTACTATTGGCAATCTGTTAAAAAGACTCTATCGAATGGAAAATGGGATTTTTGTTAGTCACTTTTCATATAAATATGTAACTGTTACACACAATGAATAACAAGAGAGAAGAAGATTATTGCTATGCTTCCAATTTTTCTTTGAGCAACCACCATATGAATATGAGTTTTCCTGCCATTCTTTGAATCACTGTGTAATATGGATGCATCTGTGGAATGAAGTAACAAAGATATTTTTCCAATGCATGTGATCTGAAGTAGTTGTAGTCTCACCCGAGAGCTAGCCACTCGAGGGTTATAGATAGACAAATAGATAAGTATTCTGATTCCTATTTTGTATTTTCTTTTAGTCGATAATAGTTGAGTTTGTATTTCATTTTCATGAGTATATGTTATACTGTTAGTGTCAAGCCTGCAGGTTGTAATTGAGTCCGTAGTTTTTGAGCTTAACATTTGAATGTCCAGAGTACCTTTCTTCAGTTGATTCTTATTAATGGTTTTATAATTAGCAATTGGCTTGTTATCTTTTGCATTAGATACATGTTTCCTAATTTCTTTACATGCTTTACTTCTTCAGCAATTTATGCATTCTTTAGATTAATCGTTTTCACGCTTTCTAGTTTAATGGTGATGCTTTTTAGATTCTTAGTTTCCTATTTTCTTATTTGAGTTATCTTCCTGCTTTCTAGATAGATGATTTATTGCTTTTAAGATTAGAGGCCCCTTAGCTTAGAACTTCTATTCAGTTGGATAGTGCTTAAGAGAGAAGTCGAGATGTCCTCTATTGCATACAACCGTTGGACACTACCCGGTCGATATATTGATGTGTTTATTCACTAAAGTGTTAGGACCTAACGACAACCTACCATAAAGTACCCAATATTAAATAAAGGGACATGGTTTTGTAATCTCATGGTTTGTCACATAGTTTTGTGTAATATCACTAAGTGGTTTTGTGGGAGCTTGCTTCTATAAAAGCAACCACAAAGGTAGTTATTGTGAGATGCAATTTTGCATGTTAGCTCTGGTTAGCATTTGTGAGGGTTTGAAGCATGGCACAGGATGTGTGGTTGCATGCTTGTTCGCATGGATTTCTTGGAGAGGGCTTGTTGCTTCAATGGTGTTCATGGAGACTCTGAAGATGTATTGTAATCTTTATTGCTGAATAATACATGAGAGATGGATGCTTTTGAAGGCTGGGTTTTTTCCCTTTTGATGGTTTTCCCAGGGTATATCTTGTGTCATATTTTCATGGGTATGTTGTTTATTCTCTTGCATGTGGATTTTGAATACTTAGATTTATAGATTCCTTTTTGGGTTATGTGGAAATGTCTTTAATTGGCTGCAAGTTTCCAACAAAGGGAAGATAAAAGTTAGTGAAAGGTCAAGTTTAGAAGGAGTTGCAAGCTAATTTTGTGAAGGCCGAGCTAGGAATCTAGAATTGTCGATTAGAGCTTTCTAATTACAGGCATGGTAGTTTTCTACTCCATTATATATTTTATGTTGAAAGGATTGCATGATTTTATAAATTTGTTTGGAAAGAATTGAATGGAAAGAGGAAATTTAGATGATTTATTATGTATGTGTTTATATTCTTCTTGATAAGTTCAAAAGATTCTTGATGAGTCTAGTTGTTTATGAACCCCATAATTGGGTTATATTAGCATATTATATATGTAGGAATGAGTGTTTGCAAATAAGCTATGTTAAGTTACAACTTATTTAGTTATAGTTTGAATTATGAAGGGGGACTACCTGGACCATTTGTATTTCTACTGCCAATAAGCTCAATGGAGCAATGCATGCATTTTTGTATCGATTTATATGGAAGATTGTAAACATGAAAAGTTCACTTTAGATTATTTATTATGAAATCAATACTTTGGGAAAGATTGTGATATTACAATGTAATGGAATAGAGAAGTTTGGAATAGTATTTATTTCAAATGTGCATGTTATCTTTATTTTTATTGAAATTTTTTATTGCTATGTTATGGCATCATGGTATATTCACTTGTGGTTAAAAACACAAAAAAAACTATTAGCTAGAACAATGGGCATGTTACAAGAAAATACTAAATTGTACATCTTACTATAAAATTTTAAAATATGTAATATTATGACAATGACGGACATCTAAAAGCTTCTCTATCTAAAATTATGTAGATTTTAGACACATCATTCATTCTTAAAAATATGAACATTCATTTTTTGGCACCCAAATTTTTATTTTTTGGAATTTGATGCACATTGCCTAGTTTTCATGAATGAGTTAAAACATTGTTCATAAAAATAAACTTGTGAGGCAAACATTTGTATTGAATTGTAGATAATTTGAATAGAATAACCTCAAGTCACTAAGTTGGTGTTTGTTGGGTGAAAATCTGAATTTAAGACTCTTTACCATTTATGTATTACCTCAAAATAAGAAAATAAATAAATAAATAGACTTAAAGACATTTTAAGCTTATTTACTTCCTTATTCCAATATTTAATTTCGTCTAATTTAAATTTGTGTTATATTTTGAAAAAAAAGAAGCTAAATCTAATCAAGGAAAAGTTAAGGGCTTAAACTAAATTATGTGGGGTTCTATATCATTTAATTCATTTTTTGACACCCAAATATTTATTTTTGGAATTTGATGCACATTGCCTAGTTCTCATGAATGAATTAAAACATTGTTCAAAAAAATAAACTTGCAAGGCAAACATTTGGATTGGATTGTAGATAATTTGAATAGAATAACCTCGAGTCACTAAGTTGGTGTTTGTTGGGTGAAAATCTAATTTTAATACTCTTTACCATTTATGTATTACCTCAAAATAAGAAAATAAATATATAAATAGACTTAAAGACATTTTAAGCTTATTACTTCCTTATTCCAATACTTAATTTCCTCTAATTTAAATTGGTGTTATATTTTGAAAAAAAAGAAGCTAAATCTAATCAAGGCAAAGTTAAGGGCTTAAACTAAATTATGTGGGGTTCTATATCATTTAATTCATTTTTTGACACCCAAATATTTATTTTTGGAATTTGATGCACATTGCCTAGTTTTCATGAATTAGTTAAAACATTGTGCAGAAAAATAAACTTGCGAGGCAAACATTTGGATTGGATTGTAGATAATTTGAATAGAATAACCTCAAGTCACTAAGTTGGTGTTTGTTGGGTGAAAATCTGAATTTAAGACTCTTTACCATTTATGTATTACCTCAAAATAGGAAAATAAATAAATAAATAGACTTAAAGACATTTTAAGCTTATTTACTTCCTTATTCTAATACTTAATTTCCTCTAATTTAAATTTGTGTTATATTTTGAAAAAAAAGAAGCTAAATCTAATCAAGGAAAAGTTAAGGGCTTAAACTAAATTATGTGGGGTTCTATATCATTTAATTCATTTTTTGACACCCAAATATTTATTTTTGGAATTTGATGCACATTGCCTAGTTTTCATGAATGAGTTAAAACATTGTTCAAAATAATAAACTTGCAAGGAAAACATTTGGATTAGATTGTGAAACTATTTGAATAGAATAACTTGAAGTCCATAAATTAGTGTTCATTACGTAAACATTCAGATTTTACACTCTTTACCATTTATATATTACCCCAAAACCAGAAAAAAGAAATAGAATTGAAGACATTTTAAGCTTGTTCACTTCCTTCTTCCAATGCTTAATTTCCCATAATTTAAATTTTTGTTCAGTTGACGTCAAATTTGAGATTTGAAAAAAAGAAGCTAAATCAAGCAAGACAAACTTAAGGGCTTTAATTTAATTATGTGTGGTTCAATATCATTAAATTCTTCCATCTAAAGTTTTTAGCATTCCATTGGAGTCAAGGATCATTAAATTCTTGTATATAAACTTTTCGTCACTCCATTATGTATTCATGTTGTGGTTGTAAGGATTACAATACTCAAGTCCCCATAGACATTAGTTTTGTCATGCCTCCAAATTATTGAATTTATATTACTATTTTATTAGTTGGTTCTTTTTAGAGACATTGGCATTATTGTTGTCAATCTTAATTATTTGATGAATTTATGTACCATGAGAGTGCAAGAGAAATATGCTAGTAAGGTGTTCTATTAAAAAATCTACATCCAAGCCATTATGCATTAGCCAACGAAATTGCAATCATTATTCATGTCAAGAACTTTTATTCTATTCACAAAAACTTCTAATTGGGAAATATTTTTTAAAAATTAAAAGAATTCAAGGTCCAAATAAAGAGCACAAAGTGACTATAAAAAAGACCAAAACATAGTTTCAAGAAAATGCAATTGGAAAGTGTGAAGATGAACTCCACAACCTTTGCCACCATCCTCCTTACTTATGCCTAAATGAAATATTTGGAATAGGGTAAGGACATCTATCAAAACATGAAGGATAGAGAGTGTGGACACAAAAAAATTAACCCTTCTACTTTTTCTTGTTTTATCCCTCCTTATGCTTATTTGGCTTGATTTCACCTTGATTTAATGTTGTAATGTGGCCCACATATTCACTTTAGGTCTTGAATATTTATGAATCATTAAGACTTTGTGATGTCTTGTAAAGGTGTTGTGACACATTTTTCACACTTTTCTAGACTCTTCTTATCATAATTCACCAATATACCCTCTTTCTATCACTTACCAAGTCTTATTTTAAAGTGTTGTAAAGTATTGTAACAAACTTTCACACTTTTCTAGACTTGTCATCAACAAACACACCTTTCTTATGCTTTATTTGGCCCCTTTATGCACTTACATGCCTTAATTAAGTGTATTTTTAAATACAAATCCGACAAACATCATTAAAGACAACTTAATTCCCGACAACCATTCACATGCCTTGAGTGGGACCCATTCACCACTAGGGGTGAATGAGTCCCTCTTGGCACAAAAATCAAAATAAATTCAAAATAATGGCGGGTTTTTATTCCTAAAGACCTAAGGTCGGCCTATAATGTTATATTTTTGGGAAATTAGGGCATAATTGTGTATAAATACATGATTTTCTATTCATTTTAACCCCCATTCACCCAATCAACATAGTTCATTCAAGCATTCTAGCATTCTCATCACTCAATCAAGCATTCAAGCATCTTGGAGTAGTGTATCTTCAGACTTCATCATCAAGGGTTTGGTAAGTTCATGACATTGCATGCTGTTTATTTATCATTCTCTTTATATTTCATTTCATTTTATAGGGTTTGATTACAAAAGTGGGGTTTGACCAAGGCAAACCCCTATACTCTAACCCTTAACCCTTTTCCCCCTCTTTGCATGTGTGTTTGCAGGTCTTTTAGGCATATTTGTCAAGGAGAAAGGTGTCAAAAGGTGTTGCAAAGTCATCTAAGTCATTATAGTCAACATAACCCTATTTGAAGCTTGGAGACCACTTTCCCGTCATATTTTCCAAATTCAGATCCAACAAGCTGTCAAGCAGAAAAGTGCAGACCAAGACCCACATATTTGACCTTCGACTTTTCAAAAAATTGTAGGTGGAATGATTCACCATATGTGGCGAATGAGTCCCACTTCCAAGCTAGAAAAAGAGTTTTATGAAGTTTTGTGTTCCTGACATCCCGAAACATATTTCGACAGATTTTACTAAAAACATGACTAATTCACCATCTATGGCGAATGAGTCCCAGTGGGATTCAACAATGAATTCTACAGGATTCCAAAGCCCTCCTAGATTTTCTTTCAGTTTCCAGGTGCACCCCGATCAATTGTTTCAATCTGTTTATGTTTTTAGTTCATTTTTGCATACAACATTGTGTTTTCAAACACTTCATATTTCTTAGTTTGCATTCAATTAGTGATCTATTTTATCAGTTCTTTGCATTTAGATCATCTCATCTAGGCACATTACACCCACATCACATCAATCTTTGAATATTTGCATTGCATTTTGGCCCCAATCTTGTCTCCTTTTAGGTGAAAATCCCTAGAAGGACCACAAAGCATTCAAGTGCCAAAATCTTTGTTTACATTTTGGTGAACCTGACTTTAGAACATTTTCACTTCTGATTTCAAGTGCATTTGCATCCTAGGTTTAGCTTGCATCAACATTGCATTAGGTTTTGCATTATTTTGCATCCTAGGGTTTTCAAAATCGTATTAGTGAAAATATAGATTTCATTTTTTGCATTTCCAATCATTTAAAAACACTAAAATTCTGCATTTGCATCATAATTTTGCATAACACAATCTAAAAAAACATCAAATTGCATTTAAAATTCTAAAAAAACTCAAAAAAAATCATCTCTAGACTCATTCGCCACCCTGGGCGAATTAGTCCAGTTGCACATTCTGCATTGCATTTTCTGGCATTTTCTGGGCATTTTCTGCATTTATGTTTTATGTTATTACATCTTTGTTACAATTTCTAGAATTTATGTTATTAACATTTTATTACTCCTAGTTTGCATTTCATTTGCATTCACCCCACCTTTATTAGCTCTTGCATGAGTGTTTGGTGCCCTATTGATAATACTTTAGAGAGAAGAAGTTCATGACTCATGGCATCCCACGATAACACACTCATTGTGGACCTTGGGTTGTCTCGAGCTACTATTCCTGGTGTTGACAATAGTGCATTAGGCATGGATCCCACCTTTAGCAATACTTTGTCTTCCAATAACATGCAATTTGACACACAAAACAACCATGTTCCACAAGAAAAAATCATTAACATTCATGAGGATCTAGCACATTTGCAACAAAACATGTGTCTTGAAAACATTTCAACCACCACAATTTTTGCTATAGACAAAATCCATCGTTTGCTTGAATGTTACGAAGGGTTAGACATTATGAAACAAATTGTTGAGATATACCATAAACATATTCCTTCCACCTCTAGTACATCTCAACCAACAAACACTATGGTTAGTCACGGAGACCTCACATTCCTCCCCCTTCAACTGTAGCATCCATACCTACCTATACCCAAGTCACAACCACAATGCAACAGGTTAGCAATGTGATTCCTTCCTCGACTATTCTTGTTAGCATTCCTAATTCTTTTGTGGCATCGAATGTTTTCTACTCTTCCACCATACCATCTATTAGCATTCCATTCACTTGCTCTACCACTACATACACTCCATCACCACTATCTCTTCCACCTCATGCCACTTACATTGACCCTCTTATCACACAACTTTTCCAAATAGTCTCCTCCATGCAACAACAAATATCCACCATAAGTCAAAGTCAAAATGCTCCACCCACCTATTATGTCTATAGTAGCCCATTATCTTTCGAAATATTAAGAACACCAATGCCACAAGGAATTGAGATGCCTAGATTTGAGAAGTATGGAGGGAAGGGCGATCCTACTAATCATGTTAATTCTTACACAACCTTATGTAGTGAATTTGTTCTTGATGATAAATTGTTGGCCAAAATGTTTCCTAGGACCTTAAAGGACACTGCCTTGGAGTGGTTTTCATCCTTACCAAAAAATTCAATTCATTCATTTAATGAACTAGTTGATGAATTCATAAATCATTTTCAAGTGCACATGATTCCCAAAAAGACATTGGATAATCTAATGAGATGTAAACAAAATGTGGATGAAAAAGTAACCGATTTCATGTCATGCTATCAGTCACTCTATGCCCAAATTGATTTCAAGGTTCTTGATCCACATCTCCAAAAGATGTTTATTGAAAATTTACAAAGTCACATCCAATATAAATTGACCATGATGAAATTTCCCTCTTTCATGTATTTATGTACAACCCTTTGTGACTATCACAATTCGATTAGTAGTCATGATGCCAAGTCCACTACTAACCGAACCAAAAAATCTGAACCTAGCACTTCAAACAATTCACAACCATTTTGAAAACCAAACAAAGGATTTTTACAATTCAACCCCCTCAACAAACACCTCAACCCGTCAACAACCAAGTAACAATTGTTAAAGTTGCGATACTTTTACTTATGGAGATCTAAAGAGGCGGTTTACACCTTTACCAGACACTCTTCATAACACCATGTCCCAACTATTGCAGCAACAAATGATTACTTTACCTACTGTTAAACCATTGGATCCAACTAAGCCTTTGCCTCCAACCTTTCAACCCAATGCTTATTGACATTATCATAGAAAAAATGGACATGACACAAAATAGTGTAAGTGTCTTAAACACCTAATGCTGACCTCATTGATTTTGGTCGTCTATCCGTTACAAATATTAGTCTGTTGCCCCACCTAATCAAAAATTGCAAATCTTTACCAATCTGATACTCAAACATGATGTGTCATTCATCAAAGCTAGTGAAACTCAAAACAATGATGTGATGACTGTTCATAAAACTATTAAACATCATGATCCTATTCCACATACCACTTTTATTAATCCTATGGATGATATGGTAGGAGTGATATACGTTATCCCTCGTAAGGGCCAACCTAAGAAATCTCTTGATATTACTTTCTCTTCTAAGGATATTCTTCTGAATCTTCCCGATGGTCCTCTTTACATAGCTAGTCGTATTTATGATAAGCCCACTAATGGGATACTCATAGATCCTACCTATGGTGAGAATGTGATCACTAAGGAATTTGGGTATTACATGATCTTTATCAAGATGATTATGACAAACTAAGAGCATGGATCAAAACACACAATGATTTTGTGTCCCCTATGATAGGATCGATCATCCTTCCATTACAGATAGGACCTAAGACAGTGGATGTAACATTCTCCATCATTCCACAATTGGATCAATTTCATTTGCGGTTAGGCCATCCATGGCTTCGCTCAATGAAAATTGTCCCTTTAGTCATACACAAATGTTTAAAGTTTCCACATGACAATGAGATATTCACTATTCACCATAGTGGCTTTAACCCTTTGTCTTCTAAAGGAAACTTCTCCTTAGAAGCCTTTTGTCCAAATCTCATGAAACCCATAACACCTCACAAAGATGTATTTTTTATTGCTTATCAAAATTTTAAAGCAAATAAATTGTCGAATTGTCCCTTCGTAACAAATCCCTATCCACCTCTGACACTTCTATCCTAGATGATACGATGCTTCAACTTGAACCTGAACCAGCAACTCAAGATCAACCAACAATAAGCACTTAACCTTCTTCATCCAAACACCTAAGAGATAATGAAACCAACCCCATCATGCCCCCTCGCATAAAACAAGTCTATAAAGTAAAAGAGAAAGTGATTGACCCACCTCCCATGGTTCCTTCTGTTCCTCCCCTTAGGGAAGAAAAGGAGCCTATGGTGGATCAACCTACTCTTACACCAACACAACTTCAAAATAGAATCAAAAGAAACCGAGGTGCTAGGGAGTGTAGGCGTCGACATCGTCTCCTTTCTCATCAATTACAAACTGAAGAAAATAAAGAAAATCAACATCCGCAATTTCTAGAAGCATTGCATGATGACCCTCCTCCCCAATCAAAACAAAATGATCCAATACAACAACCACAACTCTTGATACACCCTTCATTGGACATTACCATCTGTCCTCATGTTGTGATTGATCTGGATGATGATGATGATGTGATCTCTAAAATAGACAAAGAGGTGCATAATGATCTGAATACATTATTTTCCTCTTCCATGAGCTTAAATGACAAATCTCCTACAACAAGTGTAGAACTTGGTACTTCCCCTAGTTCGGCACTTGCACTAGTCCCTTTGGATATTCAATCACCCTCGGCATATCCTGAACATTATTGGGGGGGGTAGATGACTTGCTCATTGGCTGACTTGCATCTTCCTTACTAGTCGTTTGCATTTTATTTTCTTTTTCTTCTATTTGCATGTTCCTATCGTGTTCCCCTGTGATGTAACATATTATGTTTCCTCTCTCTTTGTGCAATTCCTCTATTTGTACCTTCATTCTTCTTTATGTCGTACATTTTTTTTTTTTTTGCTTTTATTTTGTGTTCTCCTTTTGGGGATGACGCAAAGCATTGAGACACCCTATGTCTCTTCCATGTTGACCCAAATAGTCCTTTTATTTTCTTTTTCACTTTTGTTTTGTGTTTTCCTTTTGGGGATAACACAAAGCATTGAGACACCCTATGTCTCTTCCATGTTGACCCAAATGGTCTTTCTATTTTCTTTTTTGTTGTTGCTTGTGTTTTCCTTTTGGGGATGACATAAGGCATTGAGACCGGAATGTCTCTTTCATGTTGACCCAAAACCTTTTTCATTTTCATTTTCTTTTCACTCGTGTTTTCCTTTTTGGGACAATGCAAAGCGTCGAGACACCCTATGTCTCTTCCATGTTAACCCAAAACAGACTTTCTTTCTCTTTTTTTTTGCTCTCCTTGTGTCATTCTTCCAGTTCTATGTGTATTTGGGGAATGATGACAGTTCTAAGCTATTTAATCAAAACATTGCAGCAACGAACATATTGACCCCAAATCTATAGATCCCTTATGTGTTTGGTGTGTTTCTTTTTGGGGGAAAACCCTCTTTCTTTTGTTCCTTTTTCATTTGCATGATGCAACTTTACTTGGAAACGTATGACTTGGCATAGGGGCTTTCCAAGTTGGCTCTCATGTCTTCTTTCTTTTTGCATTTTTCATTCGCTACTTTAAAGTAATTGCTCACAAAATGGTGTGTAGCAATTCCTTTATTTATGTGGGGGCATACATTGGCATTATTCATTTTGCATTTTTCTTTTTCTTGGTTCTTAGTGCAACCTTTTTACTCCATACGATGTGTTTGTCACTTTGTGGATGACATTGTGTATGGTGTCCTTCATAAGTGTGATCTATCTTAGCATATTAAATTCCTCTTAGTGGCCTGATGCGACACACTGCATTCCCTAAGTTGTGAATATTGTATTCTTTAATTGGTCCTCCCTTGGAGACATTAGACACAATGTTCCCTAAGTTAAGACCTCGCATGAACTAAGCAAGACTCATTTGAACATTCTTTTGCATGTTACACTTTGAATTTACATGGCCACCTTGCATAACACAACTTGCATGCATGTGGTGTCATTGCATTTGTTCATGAGTTCTAAGCATATGAAGCTTTGCTTGTCTCATGAAGTACAAAATGGCATTGTCCATTGTGGCGCCTTATTAAAGCTATCAGGAGGTAACTTTAATATGGTTGAGCGGGAAGCCCATTCCGAGGCATGGCTTTTCCCATAGCCACCTATGTGTTTGTGAGTACATACCAACTGTGAGCATATGTTTCTCACCTTTTGGGACTTCTCACCCGGTGGACAACCATGAGTTATGTCACCCGAGAGTGAGTATGCATTTTCTTTCCAAACAAACAAGCCTAAATCTAATCCACAACAAGCTGGACAAATGATCGAAGTTTGATCCAACTTTCAACTTCTTTCTTTCATTCATTTTCATCATTTTTATGTGTGTTCCTCTATGCTTATGATTGATTTTCCACGGGATCTTGATTCTGGGGGCTTGATCATCCCTTTTGATTGTTGTCTCATCTTACCAAGCATTAGTGCATTTGGACCTCTCTTGAGATGCATGAGCGTGCGAGTTTGAAGCAAGTTCATCCTCTCACTAAAGTGGGGCTAACTATGGACACAAAAAAAGTAACCCTTCTACTTTTTCTTGTTTCGTCTCTCCTTGTGCTTATTTGGCTTGATTTCACTTTGATTTAGTGTTGTACTGTGGCCCGCATATTCACATTAGGTCTTGAATCTTTATGAATCATTAAGACTTTATGATATCTTGTAAAGGTGTTGTGACACATTTTCACGCTTTTCTAGACTCTTCTTATCATAATTCGCCAATATACCCTATTTTTATCACTTACCAAGTCCTAATACTTATTTTAAAGTGTTGTAAAGTCTTGTAACAAACTTTTATGCTTTTCTAGACTTGTCATCAACAAATACACCTTTCTTATGCTTTATTTAGCCCCTTTATGCACTTATAGGCCTTAATTAAGTGTATTTTTGAATACAAACCTAACAAACATCATTGAAGACAACTTAATTCTCAACACCCATTCACATGCCTTGAGTGGGACCCATTTTCCACTAGGGGCGAATGAGTCCCTCTTGGCACAAAAATCAAAATAAATTCAAAATACTGGCCAGTTTTTTCCTAAAGACCTAAGGTCAACCTGTGATGTTATATTTTCAGGAAATTAGGGCATAATTTTGTATAAATACATGATTTTCTATTCATTTTAACCCCCATGCATCATAACATTCAAGCATTCTAGCATTCTCATCACTCAATCAAGCATTCAAGCATCTTGGAGCAACATATCTTCAGACTTCATCATCAAGGGTTTGGTAAGTTTATGACATTACATGTTGTTTATTTATCATTCTCTTTATATTTCATTTCATTTTATATGGTTTGATTACCAAAGTGGGGTTTGACCAAGGCAAACCCCTATACTCTAACCCTTAACCCTTTTCCCCCTCTTTGCATGTGTGTTTGCAGGTCTTTTAGGAAGATTTATCAAGGAGAAAGGTGTCAAAAAGGTGTTGCAAAGTCATCTAAGTCATCATAGTTAACCCTATTTGAAGCTTGGAGACCACTTTCCCATCAAATTTTCCAAATTTAGATCTGACAAGCTGTCAGGTAGAAAAGTGCAGACTAGGACCCACAAATTTGACCTTTGACTTTTCAAAAATTTGTAGGTGGACTGATTCGCCATCTGTGGCAAATGAGTCCCACTTCCAGGCTAGAAAAAGAGTTTTCTAAAATTTTGTGTTCTTGGCATCCTAAAACCTGTTCTGACAGATTTTGCTAAAAACATGACTAATTTGCCATATGTGGCGAATGAGTCCCAGTGGGCTTCAATAGTGAATTCTGTAGCATTCTAGAATCTTCCCATATCTGTTTTAAGTTTCTAGGTGCACCTCGATCAGTTTCATTAATTTTTGTTTTAGCTTTTTTATGTTTTTAGTTCATTTTTGCACACAACACTATGTTTTCAAACACTTCATATCTCTTAGTTTGCATTCAATTAGTGATCTATTTTATCAGTTATTTGCATTTAGATCATCTCATCTAGGCACATTACACCCATATCACATCAAGCTTTGAATGTTTACATTGCATTTTGACCCCAATATTGTCTCCTTTTAGGTGAAAAACCCTAGAAGGACCACAAAGCATTCGAGTGCCAAAATCTTTGTTTACAAAGAGATTTTATCATATATTATATTTATAACTGCCTTGCTAGACATGTATGCAAAGTACGGAAGCATAGACAATGACCACAATTCTTTGCTAGAAGGCCTCAAAGACATGTGGTCTCATGGGTTGCAAGGATTGTAGAATATGCAAAAAAATAATTTTAAATTTTTTATAGGAACTTTCAAGAAAATACAATTCATAGGTGTAAAGGTAGGTTCAACAACCTTTGTTAGCTTTCTCCCTTCTCCGCCTAATCATAATGAAAGATGATTTGTTGTTAGATGTTATGGTTGCAACTACCCTTGTGGACATGCATGCCAATCACAAAACCATATTCAAGGCATATTAACTATTTGACATAATGCCTCAAAGAGAAGTCATCTTATTGAATGCAAAAATTATAGGATTACACAACATGGTCTTATTAATAAGACCTTAGAAACTTTCGAGAAAATGCAATTGGCAAGTGTAAAGACTCATCCCTCAAACTAAATATGAATCCACTACCTCAATTTATAGAATGAAATAACCACAACAACATCATTCCTCCATATCAAGTTAAGAAAAAAGCATGGTTAGAAATAAAAAATAGTGCAAAGGGCTTGGAAAAGATAAATAGAATAGAAGGCTCAAAATAAAATTTCATTACTTACAACAACAAAATAAAAGATGCATTCCTTTACCTACAAAGGTAATAACAAGATCTATAAAACTATCGTAATCCTAAAAATTACTAGTAAGCCCACTGAAAATCATGAGCTATAGGAATGTAAGCCTCCAAATAGCTACCATCCATGGCCTTAACTTATCCTTCTATTCTCAAAAAATATTTCTCACCATCATCTTAGCATCACCAAGCAGATCCTCTACCTTTGCAACCACCAATAGTGTCTTGAGAAGAAAAACCTTGACCCACCTTTGATGCATAAATGAGGATTGATTTTTTCATGATTTGTCCTCTTCAATACAAAAGCCTTCAAAGTATGAGAATATTTATTGTTAGGAAATCCCTTGCTCAATTTAGGCCATAAATTCAATGCCATGTCATGGTTTTCATCCTCTTGTAGGGATTTGAAATTGTTCAACAATAAAGGAGATGTCAAAACTAGTGAAAATGTGCCATAAAAGCTACAAAAATATTGTATAAACAACCCTATCTATTTAAATACAATTTGTTTGGTGGGAAATATGATAGGATTTAGGGTGGTGTGAGAGATATAATTATAGTGGACAAAAATAATACTCTTAGAGAATGTATTATTTGCACTATTCATAATAAAACATGATTTTATTCAAGTGGCTAAGACTTATCAATAGATGTTTCAGATAGAAAACAAAATCATGTTACACCCCATTGTGTTATTACCTATTTACTATTACTTTGATAAGTTAAAATGCTTGAATACATTATTATGTTTTGTATATTTTGATGTAAAATGTGATGAATGAATGTGCAATGCAATATGATACTTTAAATGATTTGAAGATGAAAATATTTGATGCATATGAATTTATTATTATCGGATAACTATTGTTGTGATGCATTAAGTTGGAAGCAGGAAACAAATCGAGCCTCCAAAAGAGAGGGGGGCAATCACTCAAGAGAAGAACTTGGTTTGTCAACCCTTAATATGTCTATTTGAGCTATCACACACTCACATCCTAGTTTGTCCAAGTTAAGTCAAGTTAGTTCAAGAATCAGTAAGTAAACCTTTGATCATAGTTTGGGATGATTTGTTATGGTTTTGGTTTTGGTTTTTCATTTTGTGATTATTTCTTAGTTTGGATTATGTGACTAAATATC
Organism: Sequoia sempervirens; assembly: GCA_007258455.2. Taxonomy (NCBI): domain Eukaryota; kingdom Viridiplantae; phylum Streptophyta; class Pinopsida; order Cupressales; family Cupressaceae; genus Sequoia; species Sequoia sempervirens. The sequence goes on from VDFB02332898.1 coordinate 21,745, forward strand.
TATACTAAGTATAAGTTCTTTGTGTATTTTATATTTTTGTATTAAACATGCTAACCCATTAAAACACACGCCCTTAGTTATTTGCAGTTTATGTTCCTCGTAATTCACATTTCTACCATGGCAAGGATTCTTAAAACCCATAAAATATGCAACAAAATTTTCCACATAACCAAGGGGTGAAATCAAATCAAACAAGTGTGTTAGGAAAATATAAATCATCAAATGGCATAACCTTTCATTGCACACTCTGATTTTCTTAATAATTCATATAATCTAGTTTTCTATTTTTCCCACATTTAGGTTTTCTTAGTTAAGACTAGCCATACATCTCATGAGCTTAAAAGTCCATTTAAAAAGTTCAAGGCAAATACACTCATACCAATAGACCAACTCAGTTATGGTTGATTAGTAGTGTAGGACAATGTACCTTATCCAAAGTCAAGTGAGCTTCATAGCCCCAGTGTTTGAACCTGGTTTGATACCCATTTAACAACCACCCCTCAGTTGCTACCAATTTTTTTTTCTAGATCAATTCAAAGCAAATACCAACTTAATCAATTGAGCATCTTCTATGAAAACTAGAGGTGTTATCCTCAACACTTCTCCATTCATCATGGTGTCATCAACCTAACTTTTCCATTTAGATACTTACACATATGAGTAGTAAGCTCCCAAGGTTAAAGTTATCCTAGGCCTAAACCTAAGACTTGAGGGTTCATTCCTGATGACCCTACCTACGTATTCCTTCGTAGGAAGTCAAAGGCTTCATAGTTCACCCACCAAGGTCAGAGGGAGATCAATCTCTCCTCTTGTGCGAGATCTTTGATCTCACCTTTAACCCATGACTATTTATTAAGTATAGGTAAGCTATCAACTTAGCCAATTATAATGTAATGATATCAAATCACCACTTAGTTATAATTCCACCAAATATTACCAATTAGTAGTGTGCAATCATACACAACTACACAAGGGTCATATCTTTTCATATCTCCCCAATTCCCATAGGGAGTGACTCGAGCATACATCACATATACAAAAGATGACTAGCTCATACACGTTACTAATACAAAGTGACCGGTTCTTGCGTACGTCACATATACAAGTGACTAACTTCAACATACATCACAAATACAAGGATGAAGAGCTCATGTGTACCTCACAAGTACATCCATGACTAACTCACAAGTACATATCAAGTACTATAGTGATTGACTCATATGCATGCCATAAATACAATGGTGACAAGCTTGTGTGTACATACAAAGTACATCCATGTCGAGCTCAAGCATACATAACCTATACATGATGGCTAGGTCCATCCTACATCACAAGTACATTAGTGGCGGGCTCATACATACGTCATAAGTACAATAAAGACTAACTCATACATATATCATAAGTACAATAAAGAATAACTCATACATATCACATTCACCTTGGCTAACACACACGTGTCCTTAGTGCATCCCAAATAGAAAAGGAATGTCGATGCATTGCGCACTACACCGTGGGTCCCATCCTTTTTCCGGTCAAGTATACCATTTCACATCAAGATATTCCCAAAACTATGTTATTAGGTTGCTCTAACTATTACCTAGCTATTCTTCATTAGAAATTCTCTTCCCTGTAGTCCATCGGATGACTAAGTAACCAAGGGTGGCCATCACTAGCATAGAGTGCTCCTTGACTACTGTCCATCTTGAGCATAGTACTACCCCTAGACACCTGTCAATCTCAAGCTTAATAGTACTGCTTCTTGACTATTGTCCATCTCAAGCATAGTACTGCCTCTAGACACCTGTCAATCCTGAGCATAATAGTATTGCTCCTTGACTACTGTCCATCTTGAGCATAGTACTACCCATAGACACCTGCCAATCTCGAGCATATTAGTACTGCTCCTTGACTACTTTCCATCTCGAGCATAGTACTTCCCGTAGACACTTGTCAATTCTGAGCATAATTGTACTGCTCCTTGAACCATGCTTAGCACTATAACTAGAAAATAGGTTCTTAACATAGAATAAGTAGATCACAATCAATTGAATTAGAAGCCTATACATAGTTGTTTAAGTCAGAGGTTAATGTTCACAATACATAATAGAAATCACTTAGTACCAACACAGAGTGACTCAACTCAGTTAGTGACCACTACCAAGTATTCCAATTCATTCCTTTTCTTTAGCTTATCATTTAGACACACATTATTTATAGAATACAAGTTATCAAGTCTTTCATAACCATCCCATAACCATTTTTCCTCATTCAAAGCCTACTGAAGAGAGAAGGTCAAACCAATTGGGAACAACCCCAAAATGTAGGAGTAATCCCCCTAGACCTTCCCCCTATGGACTTGAGGTCACAGAGGCATCCTTCACCCAAGGACCGCCTACGTTCCCACTTCCAAATGGGTCAAAGTCACACGTAGTTCTCCTCAGAAGGTCTCTCAAAGGACCTACACACACAAGTTCCCATGACCTGGGTTTTGGATCCCTCCAACTAATAATAGTTATCAATAGTTAGGAAAACATAAATAAGTATATAATTTAACAACCTGTACTATAACACTTCCCTTTAAGGACATATAAAACTTGAATTAAACTCAACCATTATTATTCATACACCAACTTGAATTTCCTTGGTTTCATAGTTTCAACATAGGGGATAGGCTTATTATTCAACATGAAATTAACTTGGTCCACATATATCCATAGGAAAGCACTTCCATTTCAATTTACATATTAGATTCCATATTGAGGTTCTTGTCCCCAAGGGGTTAACAAATATTGTTGAAGGACAACCAAGAGTATTATAAGCTTATTTTAAGTTATAATTGCCCAAATCCTACTTAAGAAGGTTGGCCAACAACACTATGTCCAATAGACCAATATATGTAAATATAATCCCATTAATAATATTACAATAATACTCTTGATATTCTAAGTTCCTTTACCTCATGTTGCACCCTATATTCTTATAGTAGTATAGTTAAATGACTAGATAATTTATTCATACTTGCCATTTGGTCTAAACCTCGTCTCAATGGTCATTAGTAAAGCATCAATAGATGCTACATGATTTATCTCATAACTCGATCTCAAGCACATTGTAAAATTAACGACAGTTTCCTTCCATTTGGTATACAATTATATTTTGATTCATTATAAGTATAATAATAATAATTCCAATGCTAAGATTCTCATATCTAAGAGATTGATAGACATCTTGTAGTCATATAAAATATTATCATGGAAGTAACTAAGCATTTGATGTAGGACTCTTTGTCATAATATTTCTTTTAAACTTCAAACATAAAGTACCCAAATAATTAACCCTTGATCATATTGAGTTCTCAATTAAAGAATATAAATACAAAGGTTAGATGGGTTACTTAACAAGAAATTCTCTTTGTTTGCACACATCGTACTTATCATTGGACCTTGACATGGTTTCATAGTGGATATATAGACATGAAGTTACATTATTGTAATCATAATCAACATATCCAAAAGCTATGTTCTCATGCAAATCCATGTAAGGATTTATTTGGGCTAACTCCCAAGAATGAACAACCCCCTTAAGCACAACATTATAGGATTGGGATCCCTTAGTACTCTAATTAAGCATACCTTTATGATGAACTTGATATGGTGTATAAATTTACCATTTTTACCTAATATTTTTCCAATATTCATGAGTTCAAAGTTCAAAACTTGATTTAGAGTTCTTCAATGATGCATGATCATTCAATCACTTTCTTCATTTATACATTAATAATAGGAAACCTAAAATAAACATTAGCAATAACCTCGAATCACAACCATGGTGTACTATGTATATATACTATATTAGTCGAGCAATAGATATTTAAATCAACATGGACATATTAATGTCTCATTATTTTATGATGAATGTGACTTTGCTTAGAAGTCATCTTAACTAATCTTACTCATATAACCTATTCCTAGAATTTCATACAATTAGTTACTAACATTGCTAGAATTGCATCCCTCCAAATGGGGACTTATGGTTCTATAATTCTCATATCACCATTGTCATAGTACAGCTAAGAAGATTCTCTACCTAACTCTTTAGTTTCTCTTTCTTGGTGTGTTGTGTTAACTAGCATTCAAAGCATCCTTGAGAATTCATCTCTAATTTACATATCAAACTTATATGAACATTGACCTCTCATTCGGATTATATTGAGACAAGAGTAAATGTTCAGTTTCCTTTCAAGGTATCACAAAGTCCGAGAAACCCTTCATGGTTTTTTGTCTTTTGTTAAAAATGATTAGAAACCTAGGTCAAGTTGGAATAATGGAACCCACGTATTTGAACTTCTAATTTCACTTAACCCATAACAACAACATGGCTTTAGCATCTTACCTGGAGTTGTGAACCCACAATTTTGAGCTATCTTCAATGAACCCATTTGTCGTAGATCCCTGCTCCTGGTAGTCGTGCCTGAAATTTCCTTCATCAACATATAGTTTCCTATCTCTTCTCCCATGGAATCTGAAAGAGCAAGCATCACTCTTTAAAAAGCTCTTAATAGAAACATTGGTTCCTCCATCGCTGAAAATGTTCTGATCAACTCTTTCCCTCTGCCTATATCATTAGAAATCCCTCCATTCTTTATACTTTATTGGGTATCCATACCTTGTTTAAAACTCTCACGATAGAATAAGCAGGGCCAATGCGGGCACCGACTGTCTGGTTTTTCTTCACACCTGCCAAATGCTTTTGCTCGAAAGTTTCTAAAGCCTTTTCAACAAATCTATTTTGTGCATACCCAACAATCTTTGGCGTTTCTTGATATCACGTTCCACCATCAAGTACCCACCCTCTACTTTTTTTTTTCTTCTCCAAAAATGGATCTTTAAATTGCAGATTAATGGAGGGTTGCAAGCTTCTTTCCCTCTGTACACATCCTTCATTCACAACTGTGAATTTCTCTTTGTTCTCACTCCCTCACGTCATTCTTTCCTTCTCCATTGCTCTGTGATTTATCTCCTCGTGCAAATCTTCTCCCTCATACCTTACTCTCTCTCTTTTCACCCACGACCTTTCCTCTCCTTTCTCTCTCCTATGCAATTTTTGGTGCCCTATGTCTCCATTCTGCTCAAAACGCCTCTTTTTTTTAGGTCAATGAGAGATTGAGATCTCTCTCTTTTTTTTTGCATGTCAAACTAACCTTCATCTTTCCATAATTCGACAGCTCCTACACACAATTATTTTCATTTTGCTCTCCCCTTTTTCTATTTCCAAAACCTTTGAATATCTACAGGCATGAGTAACAAATAAGGAAGGTATGCCATTCTTCCAATTGCTAGCATTGACAGTTGATCATACCTTCACGTGGTTCCTTCCCTAACACCATCCCTCTTCCTTCATTTCTTGTCAAGCGCCCAAAACTTGCAATTAATATGCCTCTTGTTTCAAGTAAAAGTTGGATGAAATGGTGAGGGTGCCATGGCTTACTAATGAAATGACACCTCTTTCACCCTTGGTCAATGTTGCCTCCTTATGAACATGGTCTCTTGTGAAACTTAGTTGCATTTATTTTGTTGGTTCTCCCCCACAACCATCCATCATGGAGGTAGCTTAAGTGGGGATGTGACAGAGTGATGAAGAGGTTGATTAGCGATGACACGAAACGATGTTGAATTTAGAAGAAATACGTTAGACATTTTTAGGTGTCTACAAGTATTAAGAGCTAGAAGGATATATAATCTAAGAAGAGATGAGAAAACAACTCACAAAATCACCACAAACGAAGGAAACTTATTGAAAAACAACAAAATAGAAGGTGATGAGAAGAACATAGGAAATATGCCAATATTATATATAAGATACATTGCATCTAATGAGGCATCTCGCATATCAAGCTTCCATGGTATTCAAGAGTGAGGAAGATTTGAGAATGGAATCGCTACGCATTAGTATGTAAAATAAAAAGATGGTGTTTTATCTACAAGCCGAACATCCCAACTCGTAAAGATTTCACATTATTAATTAAAACAAGGTACCTACCTAGAGAAGGGGGGTTGACAACTCACCCCAGAATATTGTGGTAAAATAGACCTTGACATCCACTTGAAAAACTACATTAGTAAATGGAACAAGATGACAGAATATGATGAAAGATTCAACACTTAATTATTCTATTGAACACTATCACCCGTTGCAAAAACATGGTATATGAATTAAGAGAAGAGGAGTTGAAAGTAGAGAGTGGGGTGTAGTTCAAGAATGTATTACATTTTCGGCCCATAATGAAAGTTTTGTCTTTAATTCATCAAATAATGTATAAGATGGTCTAATTTACAATGGAAGTTGGCAAATAAATTCACTCATTCCCAAATACCATCAGATATGCAAGTGCAAATTTGATCTAGATTATATTTAAAATTTAAGTTCAAATCAAACTTTTCTCACTCCTTTCACTTGCTATTATGAGCTAGTAAAGGTTATCATAGGGTTTAAATAATAAAATATTTATGAGAGTATCGTAGCAAAATTATGAAAGTATTTATCACATCACATCACTCTAGATCCATTGTATTCTTGCTTTCTATCTTCAAATCTTTACTTGAAATCACCAAATTAATATACACAAATTTGAATTGAAAATAATTCACCTTTGTAATTTGACAAATTTGTAAAGATTTATAAAAATTATAGACAAATTTGTAAAGATTTATAAAAATTACAGTCCTTACAATACTCAAATATTAAGAAAACAATAGGAACACTCCTGCCAAAAATCAGTGCATTTCATTTAACTGTGTTTAGAAAATCAACGCCATTAAAAAAAGCATAAGATCGCTCTGTTACCGTTTTAAAAAAGCATAACATCACCTCTGTTACCGTTTAGAAAAAGCATGTCGTTTAAAAATCACGATTCCACTTCTTAAATATGGGCGGTTTATTTACTTCTTATATATGGCAGTTTCTTTCAAACACAGGTAGATTCTATTTTTTTGTTTTATTTGCTTTCCTCGTTCTTTTCTGGCATGGCCATGCCTGCGTTTTGGTTTTTAATTTTTGTGTGTTTTTGCTTTGTATTCTATGATTTCATTTGTTTTCCATTTTTGGATTCTCTTTCTTTTTCAAATTTCTTGGTATTTTGTATCTGCAATGTTGATTTTACAATGGAGTGTAGAGGGAGGGAGCGGTGAGCAGAACTATGCATGCTACAGAGTGGTGGAATCAAGATGCAGCGAAGAAAATAGCCAGTAAGTTCATATTCATCAACCTGTTTTTGTTTTGGAGGATTTTTAATGTGATCTGTTGTGAATTTTATTTATGCATGATAGGTAGCCAATGATAACTAGAAACCCTGCTTCTCTGAATAGCCCAACTCTCGAACAGGGGCTTTCGTCCAAACCCTCTATCGAAACTATACATGGTAGGCTCCATTCCTTATCCTATTTGCTCAATCCAATTTCCCTAATTTTTTTAGCATCCTACAAGCCTACAAAGATTCAAGTGCCAGTGCTCATGAAATTATGTAAAAATATGCTTATCATGTTTCAGTCTCAAATTGGATTTTATGTGAATAGCTGTTTAATGTTGTATTTTTCCAGGTAGCAAATGAATTATATGTACTCCCTAGATTTTGTTACATACACTCTTGTTGTACTAAATTTTTTATATTGTTTGTGGTTGAAACTGGTGTTGTTAATCCTAATTTTTTTACAATATGCAAGCTCTTGTGTAAAAGATGATTCAATTTCAGGTTATTTTTTTGAGGTCTTCATGATTTTAAATCAATTGAATTAAGTCAATTGATGACCATAAAAACTTCTGGTAAAAACTATGTATTTGTTTTTGCACAGTTTTAAACATAAGCTTTTTCACTCCTCCTCATGGACTATCCTTTGCCCTTTTATATTTAGTGTGCACTCTTATTTTCTTTAAAATTAACCATTTCTTTCATGTTTGCTTGCTCCACTATAATACAGATTGTTATAATTTGTTATCTTGTCACAACCAGGGATTTAACAAAGTGATATGAGAGTACTAGATAACTACAAGATTAGAGTACAGGAAGCACTGGATTCCAACCCATGATCTACCTTCCTCGACACTCTGCATGGTCTCAAATTGCATCTCTAATTTTCAGTTGCATCAATCCGGTTCATGAAATGATTGACAGTACATTCTACAGGCAAAAAAATAACTAAATGACCATTCTAACAGATTTTGTAAGGGTGCTTCTTTTGTAGAGCCGCTGATTTAAGTCAAGGATCAATCTCCTAGTTACAACCCTTTTCAGGTTCAGGATAATGTTGATGTTAGTGCTTTGGATGCTTGGATTCATAAGCTTTGAGTCTTAATAATTGTAAATCCCTTGAAGTTGTTTTATGAGGGGATGTGTCTGACAAATCAGGATGCATTGAGGGTTTTGGATATAATTCATTATTTCTGACAGGATAACTTTTCAGAGGCTCTCCCTTACCCTCGATGATAGGAATTCCATCTTTCACTAGAGACATACTCTCGTAACAAAAAGTAGGTTGAGCAACACTATAGAATAGAGAGAGATTTCGTGCTTCTTTCCTTACTTGCCTGCATTCACTGTTTTATCAAATTTTGAAAGTTCATTTTTCTTGCCCTGTTTTAGTTTTAATGCAATTCTTTTCCAACTTCTTTCTTCAAACATATTTGTAGAATTTCCAAATCTCTGTTTTAAAATAAAATCTACTATATATTTGTGCACCAGACTGTCATTTGGTTTATCTGATTTATCATCAACTAGTTTGTAGTTGTTTCCTGTCTTTTCTTGCAAGCTTGTAATGTACATTTGCATGCACTTTCTTCCAATAAAAATGTCATATTTTATGAAAAATAAAGCCAGCTCTTATCAAATTTATGTTCCTAAAACATCATGTTTCAGTTGCATTTTCTCTGTAAGTATGGTTTAAGTGATTTTTCCCGTCTTTTTAATTGAATTTTGATTCAAGTTGTGTCAATCAGAAGATAGGTCCTGCCCATTACCCCCATTCCGACCACTGCAATAATTGGAAATTTGGGGTTTTCTAGCGAATTCACCATACTTTCAATCAAATTGTTGGGCAGGAGACTTTGTCCTTAAACTGTTGTATCTGGGATCTACTTGATGATTCTGCTTCTTCTATGTAGACACCACAGTATGACCTATATTCAGTTGGTTTCAATCTACAATAATGGTGCTCATTTGAGCTTTGACCTTCTGGATTCTTCTGTGCAATTGATGGCAAAGAATCAATTGATTATAACTCAAAGTGCAAAACTGAGTACTAGTAGCATACATTGAATCCACACCACATATTTGAAGTATGTCTTCTACCTCCCAGGCAATGTCATGAACTCTCTGAAGCCATTTTTTCAGGCTCCTTTTGTCTATTGCTCTTCTCATCAGCTTTATTTAGAAAATAATTTATTTTGCTCTATTTTTTTCTACCATTCAAAGTCTTCTATGAAGTTCCACACTATGCCTACCTTATTAGCCACATGTTGAATGGTCATCTCACAAACCTTTCCAACAACAGCCTCTGCAAATATAGACACCATCTTCAGGTTTTTTCTTGGGATTGAGAATTCTACCTCCTAGGGAATAGAATAGCTACTCCTACTCAATTGGAATAAAACTAAGAGGAAAACCAAACATGAAAAGCTTGGCTGCAGAGTGTGAATATCGTATATAACATCAACTTCCAAGCCTATTCTTTACTTGCAATTCTTGGCTGTTGTGTTTTAATTTTTGAACCTTTTGCATTAAGATAATAATTTGATCCCGAGAAAGTCTTAACAGAATAGATTGACATGTGAACATTTATGTTGGCTATCTGCACCTTTCAACTAATTAAGATTACAGAATAGATTGCTTTGCAAAAAAATATCATCTCCTCTGACTTTTTCCCTGCTCTGTGGTTTTGTTTCCAAGTAGCTCTTGCTTTCACTTCTTTTTAACTCCCAATTAAAACTCGTCACAAAATTGAACTTATTATGTTTTCTTCCCTCCCCATTTTTCTGATAATGTTGAATTTATTTCAATGGGTTATTTCAATTGATAATGAGGCTTGTTCTATGTATTTCGGTCTTATAACCTTGGATAGGATGTGTCGTTTGATACAACTTTGAAGAATACAACACTATGGGCATTATGTGGAAGTATAAATTCAATTACATTATAGTTTTTATCTTTTGTATTAGCATTTTTTTGTTACACCCGCATAATTTCTAGTGTCTAATAAATAGATTTGTTTCCACCCTAAAATGAACAGGAGAAAGGATTCAGTAGTTGAACACCATAATTTTGTGCCTCACAAAATAAAATTTTATTTGACCATAAAGTAAATTTCCAGTACTTGATGATACTTTCTTTGTCATCAACTAAACTTTGGTACAAGAAATCATTGAATGAGATCAAAGATCAGTTGCAGTTTTGCAAACTGGCCAGTGAGTGGTTTCTCACTTCTATTCACAAAATAAATTGTTTAAATTTGTGAACGAGATTTTTAGCTGATAACCTTGTTCCTGTGGGCTTTCAAGTCCAAAATAGTTTAGTTTAGAAAATGTTGCTTCAAACCAAACCCACTCTTAGTCGCGCACGTGCTAGTTTACGTCAATTGACAAGATAAAATATCAGAAACCCTAGGGTGGGTGTATCGTTTTATGGCAGTCCGAACTGATGAGTCATATCCTATCATCATGTTTATTAACACTAGATCGAATAAAGAATAGAAAATGATATCTTATGTCTATGGCTGGCCATCTATTTTTACTTTGCCTGATAAATTTATATTAGAGGATAATTTGTCTAGACTACTATTGTGTATATATGTATATCAGAATTAGGTAGATTCAAGTTTAATTTTTTGTTTTACTTGATATATTTGTGTATCAGAATTAGGTAGATTCAAGTTTAATTTTTTTGTTTTACTTGATATATTTGTGTATTAGAATTAGGTAGATTTATGGTTTTTTTTTTAAAATTTTTTTTGAAGGTTTGGTGTTTCTAAAAGATTCTGCAATATTAGGCAAGTATTGGTGTAGTTTTATTAACATCATTTACTTAATCTTTTTGTCATAGCTTTATTTTAATAATAGTATGTTTAATTGTTGTATCTTTTATTGGCAGGGAAATTCATATAAATTTATGGTTTTTTTTTTAAAATTTTTTTTGAAGGTTTGGTGTTTCTAAAAGATTCTGCAATATTAGGCAAGTATTGGTGTAGTTTTATTAACATCATTTACTTAATCTTTTTGTCATAGCTTTATTTTAATAATAGTATGTTTAATTGTTGTATCTTTTATTGGCAGGGAAATTCATATAAATTTAAACCATGGTTGACGTTGGTTGTTTGGCATGGTTCTAGTGCCTAGAAATATTGGGAAGCTTGAACTGAGTAAATCTATTAAGATAGATTTCAGTGAACATGATATTTAAAACTTTATAAAATGTTTGGAATCTAAAGTTTGAGAAAAAAATTGCGTTTTTGAATCAGTTGTTGAAGTTGGTTTACTTCAATAAATGTAATATGTAAACTGATTTATTGTTTAATACAAACATTTTTTTTATTTGGAAGGGGTTGAATTGCCCCCCTTCCTAAGGCTGTGAGGAATAGCAATTGGTCATAACCATTCTATTAGGCCTAGTTTCTTTCTAAAGGTTGAAAGGAATGGCCAATTGCTTATTCCTTAAGTCTTGTTTGTGTTTTGTTTTTTTTAGTTTTTGTATTATTTTTATTTCGTGAAATTTACATATTACTTTCTTAAATTTTTGTTTATTTTTCATCACATTTAAAGACAACAATTCAAATGGTGCATTATAAATATCAAGCATCGCAATATTCTTTGATCACAAAGTAATTTAGTAATATTGTAATAATTAACATTGTGTTATTATTTTTGGAATGTATTTTATTATTTGAGTGAAATATGTGTTTGAATTTTTACATTCACTATACTTTGATAAAACTTATTGTTTGTGTGGAGCTTGGATTTGAACTTTGACATGCACTCTATTTTGATATACTTATTATTTGTGTGAAGCATGGGTTTGAATTTTGACATTGAATTATAATTGATTCACTTTGTATGTTTAAAATTGAATTCTATTTGCTTGCATTTATTGTTTGTATGAAGTGTGTGTTTAAAGTTAAGCATCCATCAATTGTTTGTTTGAAGTGCATTTGAATTTTGTTTTTTTAGTGTGTTTCATTTTTCCATTCACTAATTATTTGTTTGAAGTGTGTTTGATCTTTAGATATTCACTTTGTGTGCACTTATTGTTTGAGCTTTGGCATCCCTTTATTGTTAGAGTGAGCTTTTGGTATTCATTTTATGTGTGTGACATGTGTATGAACTAACTTTTATATTCACTTGTGTGCATGTGAATGATCTAACTTTGACCACTTGGATTTGAGCCATTTATTGTTTGTGTGTATTAGAAGCCACTTATTATTTGTGTGAGGTTTATGTTTAAACTTTAGCATCCTCACATTGTTTGAGTAAACTTTGTTATTCATTATATGTGTGAAATTTTTTTAACTAATCATTCACTTTGTTTGTGTGTGTGTGTGCAATGGGGGAGAGGGGAGAGAGTGAACTAACTTCGAATTCACTTTGAATTGGTCTAATTATTGTTTACGTATTGGCATCCACTTTGCTTATGTGAAGCATATGTTTTTACTTCAGCATCGCCTAATTTGTTTGAGTGAATTGTGGTACTCATTTTTTGTGTGCTTGAACCAAGTTTATGGGAAGAGTGTGATTGGGCAACTTTTGTATTCACTTTGTCCTTGTTTTGTAATTTGGCATGCTTGAACTAAGTGTTTACATTGTGTGTGGGTGTACTTTGTGTGAAGCAAGTTTTTGAATTTTGGCATGCGTTTACTTTCTATGTGTGAAGTGTGTTTTAACTTTGACATTCATTTTGCATGAATTATGTTCTTTGAAATTTAAATGTTGTATTCACTTTATGTGGTGTGTGTCTAAACAAATTCCATGTGAAGTGTGCTTGTAGTTTAACATGTTTTAAACTCTGGAATTCACTTTATGTGTTTAAACTAAAGTGTTTACTTCATGCATGTTTGTACTTTGTGTGAGTGAAGTATGTTTGAATTGTGTGTGTGTGTGAACTTAAGTGTATACTTCATGCATATTTGTACTAAATTTGTGTGAGTGAATTATGTTTGAATCTTGTGTGTGTGTGTATGTGTGCATATTTGTACTAAATTTGTGTGTGTGTGTGCATGTGCGTGTGCGTGTGTGTGTGAGTGTGTATGTTTATGTGTATGTGTGTGTGTGTGTATGTGTATGTGTGTGTGTGTATGTGTGTGTGTATGTGTGTGTGTATGGGAGTATGAAGTGTAATATGTATATTTATATGTATATGAAGTATGAAAATTAATGTATATGTGTATATAATAATGTGTATGTATAATGTGTATGTATATATTTATATATATAAGTGTAAGAATAATAATAATATGTATAATATGCTTATATGTATAATAATAATGTATATGTGTATAATATGTATATATGTATATGTAATATGTATATGCTGATATATATGTATATAATATTTGTGTAATATGTGTGTATGTATGTGTGTATATAATAATGTGTATGTGTGTGTGTGTGTTCATACACTTAACTATTACTAAAATTGTGTATAATAATGTATATTTACTATATATATTCTTGCCTAAAGGTAATAATATCTATATGTGTCTCTATGTTAATGTGTTTGTGAGTTCACTTCATGCATATTTGGTACTAAATTTGTGTGTGTGTGTGTGCATGTTTACTTCATGCATATTTGTACTAAATTTGTGTGTGTGTGCGTGTTTACTTCATGCATATTTGTACTAAATTTGTGTGTGTGTGTGTGTTTACTTCATGCATATTTGTACTAAATTTTTGTGTGTGTGTTTACACTTTATACATGTTGTACTAAATTTGTGTGTGTGTGTTTTGCTTCATGCATATGTGTATGTGTGTGTGTGTGTATGTGTATGTGTGTATGTGTGTGTGTGTATGTTTATGTGTATGTGAGTGTGAGTGTGTATGTGTGTGTGTGTGTATGTGTGTGTATGTGTATGTGTGTGTGTGTGTATGTTTATGTGTATGTGAGTGTGTGTGTGTATGTGTATGTGTGTATGTGTGTGTGTATGTGTATGTGTGTATGTGTGTGTGTATGTGTATGTGTATGTGTGTATGTGTGTGTGTATGTGTGTGTGTATGTGTGTGTATGTGTGTGTATGTGTGTATGTATGTGTACGTGTGTGTGTGTGTGTACGTGTATGTGTGTGTATGTGTGTGTATGTGTGTGTGTGTGTGTTCATGCATATTTGTACTAAATTTGTGTATGTGTGTATGTGTGTTTACTTCATGTATATTTGTACTAAATTTGTGAGTCTATGTGTGTGTCTGTGTTGTGTGTTTGTGAGTTCACTTCATGCATATTTGTACTAAATTTGTGTGTGTGTGTGCATGTTTACTTCATGCATATTTGTACTAAATTTGTGTGTGTGTGCGTGTTTACTTCATGCATATTTGTACTAAATTTGTGTGTGTGTGTGAGAGAGAGAGTTTACTTCATGCATATTTGTACTAAATTTGTGTGTGTGTGTGTGTTTACTTCATGCATATTTGTACTAAATTTGTGTGTGTGTGTTTACTTTATGCATATTTGTACTATATTTGTGTGTGTGTGTTTACTTCATGCATATTTGTACTAAATTTGTGTGTGTGTTTACTTCATGTATATTTGTACTAAATTTGTGTGTGTGTGTGTTTACTTCATACATATTTGTACTAAATTTATGTGTGTGTGTGTGTTTACTTCATGCATATTTGTACTAAATTTGTGTGAGTGAATTATGTTTGAATCTTGTGTGTGTGTGTGTTTGTTTACTTCATGCATATTTGTACTAAATTTGTGTGAGTGAACTGTGTTTGAATCGTGTGTGTGTGTCTGTTTGAAAGTTCATTTTGTGTAAAAATGAATGAGTATGAAAGAAGAATTGTGTGTGTGTGTGTGTGTGTGTGTGTGTGTGTGTGTGAAAGTTCATTTTGTGTAAAAATGAACGAGTATGAAAGAAGAATTGGCATTCTTTTTTGTGTACAAATGAAGTTTGGTTATTATTTTGTGTGTATGATTGAAGTTTAATTATCAACTTTGGCCTTTTGCTATGTGCATGACATTCATTGTTTGTTTGTGTGCATGTGTGTGCCTTCATGTAAAGGAACTTTGAACTTTAGCATTCACTATGTGCATGTTTGAAAGTTAACTATCATATTCACTTCATGTGGAGTGGAGTGTATGTATAAAAATATTTTGTTCACTTTGTGTGACATGTTTGACTACATGCTTGAACTAACCTTGGCATTCACATTCTTATGTTTGAAAGCACTCCAACTATCATTTCGTGTTGAGTGTATGTATAAATAACATATATATGTATTTGCTAGTAGCATTCACGACACATGTAAGAAATTAAATGAATGAGTTAGTGTTATGGTTACAGATAGAATTAAGGTTAAGGGTAGGGTTAGGATTAAAATTAGAGTTAGGTTTTGGCTTCAATTATGCATTGGGTGTAATTAGGGTTAGGTTAGTGTTAGAGATAGAAATAGGCCTAGGGATAAAGTTAGAATAAGAGTTTAAGTTGAGGATAAGGTTAGGGTTATGGTTAAGATTAGGATTGGTGTTAGAGTTAGAGATAGAATAAGGGTTAGGGTTAAGATTAGGATTAGTGCTAGAGTTAGAGATAAAATATGGGTTATAGTTTGAATTAGAGCTAGGGATGGGGATAAGGTTAAGGTTAGGGTTAATATTAGGGTTATGTTTAAGGTTAGAGATATAATATGGTTAAGTTAGAGTTAGGATTAGAAATAAAATTAAGGTTCGGTGTAAGGTTAGAGATAAAATTAGGTTTAGCGATCTAGGGTTAGGGTTAGGGTTAGGATTAGAATTAGAGTTTGGGTTGGGGATAAGGTTATAGTTAGGGTTAGGATTAGAGATAGAATATGGGTTAGGGTTAGTATTGAACTAGAGTTAGGGTTGGGTATAAGGTTAGCATGAGGATTAAGGTTAGGTTTAGAAATAAAATTAGGGTTAGGGTTAGGGTTAGAGATAAAATAGGATTAGTAGTAGGCTTATGCTTAAGGTTAGGGTTTAAGTTATAGTTATGGTTAGGATTAGAGTTAGAGATAGAATTAGAGTTAGGGTTATATTAGGTTTAGGGTTGGTGATAACATTAGGGTTAGAGATGGAAATTGGGTTAGGGTTAGAGTTAGAGATTGAATTAATGTTAACGGTGAGGTTATGGTTAAGGTTAGTGTTAGTGTTAGGGTTTGGGTTAATGTTAGGGTGTTATGGTTAGAATTAGGGTTAGGGTTGGGGATAATGTTAGGGTTAGGATTAGGGTTAGGCTTAGGGTTAGGACTAGGGTTAGAGATAGAAATAGGCCTAGGGTTAAAGTTAGAATAAGATTTTGAGTTGAGGATAAGGTTGGGGTCAGGGTTAGAGTTAGAGATAGAATATGGGTTAGGGTTATGGTTAGGGTTATGGTTAGAATTAGGGTTAAATTAGGGTTAGGGTTGGGGATATATTAGGGTTAGGATTAGGGTTAGAGATATAAATAGGCCTAGGTTAAAGTTAGACTAAGAGTTTAAGTTGAGGATAAGGTTGGGATTAGAGTAAGAGTTAGAGATAGAATATGGGTTGGGGTTAAGGCTAGAGATAGAATATGGTTAGGGTTAGGGTTAGGGTTAGATTTAGGATTAGAAATAAAATTAGGGTTAGGCTTAGGCTTAGAGATGTAATTAGGTTTAGTGATAGGGTTACGATTAAGGTTAGCGTTAGGGTTAGAATTATTGTTTGGGTTGGAGATGAGATTATGGTTACAAATAATATTAGGGTTAGGGTTAGAATTAGAGATAGATTTGGGTTCGGGTTAGTGTTTGAATTAAAGTTAGGGTTGGGGATAAGGTTAGGGTTAGGGTTAGGGTAAGGTTAGATTTAAGATTAAAGATAGATTTAGGGTTAGGGTTAGGTTAGAGATGGAGATAAGGTTAGTGATAGGATTATGATTAAGATTAGGGTTAGGGTTAGGCCTAGGATTAAAATTAGTGTTAGTTTTAGAATTAGGTATAAGGTTAGGATTAAAGTTAGATTTAGGTTTGGGTTTAAGTTTAGGGTTAAGGTTACAAATAGGGTCATATTTAGGGTTACAATTAGAATTAGTATTAGTTTTAGAATTTGGGTTAGGGTTAGAGATAGATTTAGAGTTAGGGTTGGAGCTAGAAATAATGTTAGTGTGGGGTTAGGGTTAGGGTTAGAGTTAGAGTTAGAATTAGTGTTGGTTTTAGGGTTGGGTTAGGGTTAGAATTGGGATTACAATTAAAAATAGGGTTAAGGTTAGAGTTAAGATTAGATTTAGGTTAAGGTCAAGGTTAAAGTTAGAATTAGTATTAGTTTTAGGGTTTAGAGATAGATTTAGGGTTAGGGTTAGGGATAGGATTAAAATTAGTGTTAGTTTTAGAATTAGTGTGCACAAATATTTTAGCACCCAAGGTTCTCTTGCACTTCCAGGGTTTTTCACCTAAAAGGAGAGAGATGGGCCAAAATGGGCAATGTCCCCACTCAAAACTAATGTAAATGTGAATGAAGTAGCCTAAATTCAATAAATTGATAAAGGAAATGAATTATTAATATAAAACCTAAGAAATGCAAGTTGTTTGAAAACACATTGTGATATGCAAGAATGACCTAAGAATGCAAGTAAACAATAACATAAATGAAAGAGATTGGAGAGGTGCACCAAGAAATTGGAATGTGATGTAGAGAGGAAAACCCTTTATTTATACTTGATTTTACAAAATTTCCTAAAAATAACACATCACAAGTCGACCTTAAGGTTAAGAGAATAATATCCTGCTAGAAATTTAAAATAATTTTGATTTTTGTGTCCAGTGGGACTAAGTCACCCAAGGTGGAAAATTGGTCCCACCAGGGCAATTTTACTAGGTGTTGAGAATTAAAGTGTATTTAATGATGTTTAACGAGATTATTCTAAAAAATACACTTAATTAGGGCCGAAAAGTGCATTAAGGGGTCATTTAAACATAAGAAAGGGTCAAATTGGTGATGACGAGCCTAGAAAAGTGTGAGAGTTTGTTACAACTCCTTACAACACTTTGAAATAAGACTTGGTAAGTGATAAAAAGAGGTTATAGGTGAATTATAAAGAAAGGGTCCTAGAAAAGTGTGAAAGTGAGTTACAACACTTCACAACACTTTTACAAGACATCCTAGAATTCTTAATGATTCACAAGGACCCAAGACCTAATGTGAATGTGTTGGCCACACTTTAACATTAAATCTAGGCAAAATCAAGCCAAAATCACTAGGAGGGCCTGAACATGAGAAAAAGTAGAAGTCACTTTTTTCGTGTCCACAGTTAGCCCCCACTTTAGTGATAGGATGAACCTGCTTCAAACTCACACTAAAGTAGCCAAACATGCAATCAAGAGGGGTTTCAATGAACTAATGCTAGCAAGATGAGACAACAAGGGTCAAGAGGGATGATCAAGCCCCTAGGATGAAGATCCCATGGAAAACTAAACATGAGCACAAAGAAACACACATGAGAATGATGTAAATGAAGAGGGAGAGAAGGAGAAGGAAAAAAAGAGTCGGATCAAGCTTCGATCGTTTGCCCATCCTGTTGTGGATCAGATCTAGGTTGTTTTTCCAAAAAGAAAATGCATACTCACTCTGAGGTGACAAAACTCATGGTTGTCTGCTAGGTGAGAAGGCCAAAAAGGTGAGAAACATACACTCATGGCTGGTATGCACTCACACACACACAGGTGGCTATGGGGAAAGTCATGCCTCAGAATGGGCTACTCATTACCAAAGTTATACCTCCTTATAACTTTAATAAGGTGCCACAAAAGAAAATGAAATTTTGAGCTTCACGAGACAAGCAAAACTCCATATGCTTGGAGCTCATGAACAAATGCGATGGCACCATAGGCATGCAAGCTGTGTTATGCAAGGTGGGCATTTAACAAATGCAATGTAACATGCAAAGGATGTTCAAAGGAGTCTTGCTTAGTTCATGCGAGGTATATAACTTAGGGAACATTGTATCTAATGTCTCCAAGAGAGGACCAATCAAAGAATAGAAGATTCACAACTTAGGGGATGCAATGCGTCACATCAAGCCACCAAGAGGAATTTAATATGCTAAGATAGATCACGCTCATGGACACTATACCCAATGTCATCCACAAAGTGACAAAACACATTGTATGAAGTAAGAAGGCTACACTAAGAACCAAGAAAAGGAAAAAATGAAAAATGATAATGCCAATGTATGCCCCCACTTTAAAGGAATTGCTATAGACTGTATTGTGAGAAATTACTTTAAAGTAGAAAATGAAAATTACAAATAAGACAGAAGACATGAGAGCCAACTTGGAAAGCCCTTATGCCAAGTCATATGTTTTCGAGTAAGGCTACGTCATGTGAGAGAAAGGGAAAAGAGAAAAGGAAGGTGTTGCCCCAAAAATGAAAACGCCAAACACACATAAGGGATCTATGGATTTGGGGTCAGTATGTTCTTTGTTGTAATGGTTTGTAAGGAGCTCGAAATTGTCATCATCCCCCAAATACATAGAACTAGAAGAATGACACAAAGAGAGCGAAAAAAAGGAAAAAGAAAGATCCTTTTGGGTCAACATGGAAGAGACATACAGTGTCTCGACGCTTTGCCTCATCCCAAAAAGGAAAACACAAGCAAAAATAAAAGACAAACGAAAATGGAAAAGCTTTTGGGTCAACATGAGAGACATTTCAGTCTCAATGCCTTGTGTCATCCCCAAAAGGAAAACATAAGAAAAAACAAAAGGAAAAGAACAAGAAAAGGGTCCTTTTGGGTCAACATGAAAGAGACATTTTAGTCTCAATGCCTTGCATCATCCCCAAGAGGAAAACATAAGAAAAAGAAAAAGAACAAGAACAAGAAAAGGGGCCTTTTGGGTCAACATGAAAGAGACATTTCAGTCTCAATGCCTTGTGTCATCCCCAAAAGGAATACACAAGAAAATGGGCCTTTTGGGTCAACATGAAAGAGACATTTCAGTCTCAATTCCTTGCATCATCCCCAAAAGGAAAACATAAGAAAAAGAAAAAGGCAAAGAACAAGAAAAGGTGAAAGCAATGTACAACATATAGAAGAATGAAGGTACAAATAGAGGAATGTCATAAAGAGAGAAAGAGCATCAAACATCACATCACGAGGGAGCATGTTACACACATGAAAACACATGAAAGAAAAAGAAAATTAAAAAGACTAGTAAGGAAAATGTGAGTTAATCTTCAAGCAAGTCATCTGCCCCCCAAATCATGTTCATTATATGTCAAGGGCGGGAAACTAGCCAAAGGGACAAGTGCAAGTACCGAACTAGGGGAAGCACCAGGTTCTACACTCTTTGTAGGAGATTTTTCATTTAAACTCGTGGAAGAGGAAAATAATGTATTCAAATAATTATGCACTTCTTCATCTATTTTAGTGATCTCACCATCGTCATCTAGATTAATCACAATAGGACAGATGATAATGTACAATGAAGGGCGTACCTCTGGTTGTGGTTGTATTGGATCGTTTTGTGGTGATTGGGGAGGATATTCATGCATTGCTTTTGTCAAGTGCAGATTTTGATTTTTTTTTGTTTTCTTTTGCTTGTAACTTGCGAGCAAGGGCACGATGTCTACGCCTGCACTCCCTAGCTTCTCTCTTTCTTTTTGGTTTTATTATCGAGTTGTGTTTGTGAAGGAGTGTGTTGATCAACCATAGGTTTCTTTTCTTCCCTAAGGGGAGGAACAAAAGGAACCATGGAAGGTTGATCATCCACTTTCTCCTTTGCTTTATAAACTTGTTTTATACAAGGAGGCATGACAGAGTTGTTATCATTGTCTTGTGGTCTCTTGGGTGATGTGGGGGAAGTTTTGGGTGTTGGTTGAGTTTGATGGGTTGGTTCTTGTTTGGGTTGAAGCATTGTTTCATCTAGCATAGGAGTGTCGAAAGTGGACGGGGACATGTTGTGGAGAGATAAATTTTCAATTTTCTTTGCTTTAAATTTTTGGTAAGTAATGAAAAAGAAATCTTTGTGAGGCATTATAGGTTCCATGGGCTCGGGCCAAAAAGCTTCTAAGGAGAAGTTTCCTTTAGAAGACAAAGGGTTAAAGTTGCTATGGTGAACAGTGAATATTTCATTGTTAAAAGGAAACTTTAAACATTTGTGTATGACCGAAGGGACAACTTTCATTGAGCAAAGCCATGGATGGCCTGGACGCAAACGAAATTGGTCCGGTTGTGGGATGATGGAGAATGTGACATCCAATGTTTTTGGTCCTATTTTTAATGGAAGGATGATCGATCCTATCGTAGGGCAAGAAAAACCATTGTGTGTTTTTATCCATGCTCTCGGTTTATCATAATCATCTTGATAAAGTTCATGTAATACCAAAAATTCCTTAGTGATCACGTTCTCTCCACAGGTGGGATTTATGAGTTTCCCATTAGTGGGCTTATCATAAATACGACTAGCTATGTAAAGAGGACCATCGGGAGATTTTGAAGTATTTCCTTAGAGGAGAGTAATATCAAGAGATTTCTTAGGTTGGCCCTTATGAGGGATAATGTCTATCACACCTACCATTTCATCCATAAGATTAATAGTGGTTATAGGTGGAATAGGATCAGGATGTTCAGCATCTATATGAACATTCATCACATCATTCATTGTAGTTGCACTAGCTTTGACAAATGAAACATTATGTTTGGGCATTGGATTAGTGAAAATTTGCAAATTTTGATTTGGAGGGGCAATAGACTTATTTTCATGATCATTAACACCTGCAATGGATAGACGACCAGAATCAATGAGGTCTTGCACAAGGTGTTTAAGATGCTTACAATTTTCTGTGTCATGTCCATTTTGTCTATGATAATGGCAATAAGCGTTGGATTTAAAGTTTGGAGGCACATGCTTAGTAGGATTAGGTGGTTTGACGATGGGTAAGGTAATCATTTGTTGTTGCAAAATTTGGGACATTGTGTTATGAAGGGTGTCTGGTAAAGGTGTCTATTGTCTTTTTGGATCTCCATAACTATAAGATATCACAATTTTAACAACTGCCATTTGGTTGTTGACGGGTTGAGGTGGTTGTTGAGGGGGATTAAACTGTAAGAACCCTTTGTTTCACTTTCTGAATGGTTGGGAATTGTTTGGATTGGCATGTTCAGGTTTGTTAGCATGGCTAGAAGTGGAATTTGCATCGCGACTACTAATCAAATTGTGATAATCACAAAGGACGGTACACAAGTGCATAAAGGAGGGAAATTTCATCATGGTGAGTTTGTCCTGAATTTTGGTTAGCAAGTTTTCTATAAACATCTTTTGAAGATGTGGATCAAGAATCTTGACATTGATTTGAGAATAAAGTGATTGATATCATGAGATAAAATTAGTTATCTTTTCTTCTCCATGTTGCTTGCATCTCATCGAATCAACCAAGGTCTTCTTTAGAGTCATGTGCACTTGGAAATGATTTATAAATGTGTCAACTAGTTCATTGAATGAATGAATTAAATTGTTTGGTAAAGATGAGAATCATTCCAAGGTAGTGTCTTTTAGATTCCTAGGAAACAATTTTGCTAGCAGTTTATCATTAAGGAAAAAGTCACTACATAAGGCAGTGTAAGCATTAACATGGTTAGAAGGATCTCCCTTCCCTCCATATTTCTCAAATCTAGGCATCTCTATTCCTTGTGGCATCAATGTTCGCAATATTTCCAACGAGAGTGGGTTGCATCAAACATAATAGGTGGGTGGTCCATTCTGATTTTGGTTTATGGTGGAGATTTTTTTTGCATGAGGAGACAGTTTGGAAAAGTTGTGTTATGAGAGGGTCAATGTAAGTGGTATGAGGTGGAAGGGAAAGTGGTGATGGAGTGTATGTAGTGGTATGTGTTAATTCCACATTCATTGGAGGATATGATGAACTTAGGGTGTAGGTATTAGAGAGAGTTATGGGAATGGCTCCCAATGTGTCCTGATCCTAAAGTGGCAAGTAGGTTGATCACAGATTGGGAGTTATTTAATCAAGTGAACTAATGAAACATGGGTAATTAATTAACCAAGATAATAGATAGCCTCAATGTCTCGAGTGCTTGTGCATGATAATAATTATTGAGGAAACCAAGTTGCTCAAAGAACATAATACTTGTAAGATCAAGTACCTTGTCTATATGAGAGGATACTTAGTTCCATGTTGAGCCCCATGTGAGTGGTTGCGATGATATTCCCTCTCTTTCTCTCTAATATCTAAGCCTAGTATAATTGATTAGTACCTAAAATATGATGTGTTCCCTTCCATGTTCTTGTATTGTTTTACCCTAGGTGAGTTTTCCCAAGGATGATCCTTTGTGTGGCATTGGCGAGTTGGCCTAATACGAATTTGTGGTGTAACACTGGTGAGTTTGCTCCATGTGGATTGTGTTATACCATTGGTGATTATACCAAGTGATTTCTTGTATTGGATCCATCTTGAGATTTTGGTTAAGTGTTTTAATATGATGTATATGTTGATTGTATACTTCGCGTATGGTGTGTATGTAAAACCTCTTGTTGTGTGTTTGGTGTGAGTGTTGTGATTGTGGCCCATGTGACTATCTCCTAGCACATTGGTAGTGGATCTTTTGATTCCATGAGGTAGGGTGGTGTGGTAACCACTGTTGGGGATCAAAGGTTTGTGGATCAAGGGACATCATTTAGATGTTCATCCTTCATACAAAATGTAATATTTATGACAAATGAACTCTTCTTGTGATGGATGTAAAATTTATAAAGGAGAAGATTATTGGATTATTTACATATCTTGGTGTTGATACCAAGCATGATTTATTTATTATTTTCCATATCATGATGTGAAAATGCTAAAAAAAACTTAGGAACATCTCATTCAGTGCTTAAAATGAATTTAAGGGTCATCTTTCATAGTTGGTTGGCTTGGTGTTGTAACTAGATGAATCTATCTTCACTATATTAACCCAATCTATTTGGAAAGTTTTTTAATTCCAGTGGGGAAAATTGGTAAGTTTGTGTGGCCTTGTGGTATGTTTGGGTGGGAAAAAAATTGCAAATTTTGACTTTGTTTAAGAGGCCTCGTCTTGTGTTTGGGCAGCCTCGTTCCTATACAAAAGAATGTAAACCCTCTTAACCACTGATATATAGAGGTTTTATAAGCCTAATTCCATTGACGAATAAATTTTATACTTTGTATTTTTTCTTGTTCCAAACATTTTAGTAGTCAAAATCCTTTAAAAACCTAGTCAAGTTTATTTATATTAGGACTTGATCTTTCTTCCTTATTTTGAGGCCTTGTATGAGAAAGGCATGTAAACAAAAGTTGTTTCTTATGCCCCAGGGGTCTAGTGGTATTGTGTGAATTCTATTATGTGTTTTCATTGAGATATTGTGGCTTCTCTTGCTTCATTTTGTATTCCTTCTTCCAAATTTACTTGATTGTCAAACCTAGGGTTAGGGAGATCGTGCACCTAGTCTTGTGAAGTATCAGGAAGGTTTTAATCCTTTGTGGTTGGTATTGTTGGTGTCATCCACATTCCTTATAGTTCATGGGATGTTGTGGAGTAGTATTATTTTTCTTGTGTGTTGTCATGTTGTGACGAGATGTCTTGGGAAGTGTGTGGTTGTCTAGAAGTGACTCATTGTTGTTCCAATTTGTGGTGAGTTTGTGCCTCTTGGTTAGGAAACATATTGTGGAGTTTTTCCTCTATGTTTATATTTTTTTAGTGTTTCTAGGTGTGGATTGGAGGTTGATGATTCCCTCATCCTATCCTGGTGTGGTGCTACAAGAGGACACAATCATGGTTTAGTAACTGATCACCGTGTAGGTGTTGTCTTCTCTCTCTCTCGTATGTTTATCATGGCGGATTTATTCCATGAGTGGTTAGTCTTTCGATGTTTCCACCTTGCTTATGCAATGATGAAATTATCTTTTGTCTTTGTCATTGTGTCATTGCGACACTTGTGTGCATGTTGTTGTGTAAGTGCAACATGTCACTGTTTCAAAAAATAAAATCTTGTTAGGTTTTGTTTTGATCATGTCCACTTGGGGCATTACAACTCAAGATTTGATATCTTATATAAAGTTTCACAACAATTGATTGGTTGAGATTAACAACTTGAATATCTTCATGAAATGTCTAGAAGGAACAATATTCCCAAGGGTTCAAAATTGTTGTGATGTTCCAATATTTATAGTTCTAGTACATTATGATTCATGTTTCAAAATTTAATTTATATACATTTGAGAATTGTTGATTGGCATGAGGAACCTACAATAGAAATAAAGATAATGCACATAGATATAGATAGAAAATAGATTGATACAATTCTTTGTATTATCTTCATAGTGTGAGTTAAAGGGAGAACCTCCCCATAGAACATACACTTCAATTCTAAATATCCCAAATACCTTCCACTTGGGAAGTTATTACAATAAAAAGAGTCCTTGCTAAAGATAACTAATATTGTCCATGCATGTGAGATAAATAATTATATTCTAATTTACCATATGGGTGACTTACAAAGCATATGCATCCAATACAATACTAATAACTAATACTTATAAAAGAGGGGTGGTTTGTAACATTATCTTTGCCTTCAAAAACATTTATCCTCAAATATTGAAATAAGAAAACTTGGAGAGAGTGTAGGTTGGATCCTATGTGGATATAGGTCACAAAACCTTTCATTGGACTAAAAAATCCTTAATATAGAATGAGTGTGAAGTTGCTTGGTGCATTAATCCAACATGGCCTCTAGTTCTAAAATGATATATTCCTCCTCATCTAATGTGGGTATTTTTGTTGAGACTCTTGTAGCATGCCCAATCACTTTCTTGAGGTAGAAGATGAAAATTAAGTGGATTTTTGAAGAGGTTGGGAGTGTACTTGTATGTATGCCACCTCATTGATGTGTTGCACCACTTGATAAGGTCCATAATTTTCTTATCCATCTTGTAACAAGGATGATAACTTGTAAGGCTAGTGATATAATAATACCTAATCATAAATTCAAAAGGTATGCTCCATCTTATGTCGATCCACCTATTATTTCATGTAATTTTGTACCTATAAAAAATGTGATGTGGGAAAAGGTATCTAGGGTCTAAATCAAATTTCTTCCAATATCACAAGGGAAAGGACTAAAAGTGATCTGGAACACCCACTTGGATACTAACCTTAATGGAAGAGCCATAATGATGGATCAGGGTTTTAGTCCTTTTGGCTTTTTTGTGTGTGTTGATAGTGATTAATTGATTGTTAGTTGATCTAATTTGATAATGCAAATATTTACCTAGGTTAACTATGAAAATGCAATGAATTGTTGTGATTTTTGAAAAAAAATAGAACATAGAGACATAAACAAATTTTTAAAAAAGAGTGTAGACATAGAGGAACCTGGCATATAAATTTGAACTTGAAATGGTTGGATAGGGCGTTGGAAACCTAGAATTGGAAATGCAAATACTCATAATCATATTTCAGTCTTCTATTGGTCCCTATCTATACACTCCCCTCCTCTGGACTCAGTGTTGGAACTTTGTCTGTTGCCGATAAAATCCACTTTCCCTAATTTGTTGACTTGTAGGACTTGAATGTTTGAATGAACTATTAGGTCTTCAATCCCATCCGAATTCGCCTCATATCTACAACCTACACACAAGAAACAATGGAAAGGGTTGTTCTGTATAGGGGCTTTCCTAAGTCAAACCATGTTTTCATATTTCTACCTCTAAATGGTTATGATGATGTAAAAGAGATCTTACCCTCGATCGATGTCAAAGGATAAATGATAAACAAGTGATAAATTGACAATGACAACAACTTACCACCCAAATCTAAATTCCTTAATGGATTGAAGTCATAGTACTCATCACCTTCAAGGAGAAACACATGCTTGATTTTAAGTCCTACAAGTGTTAGTTGTAGTACCCCTCCATTTATGCTTATGTTTTCTGCTGATATGTTTTCACACTGTTAGACTATGATACTTTGTTTGGATATTTTGATCTCTGGTTTTGAGCAACAGTTGATTTATTCTGTGATATGATGATACATTGTATGGTGATTACTGATTTCAGACATGCTTTGAGATAGCGTAGATGTTTATTTTCAGTTGATTATTGTTATGTATATGTTATGATGGACTAACAGTTATTTTATTCGTCAGTCTGATGTGACGTGTATTGGTGTGGAGAACGGAATTGCATCACTCGCTTGCGAGTGCCCTGTGATATCCGTGATTTTCTCCACACGGTGTGCCTGTACAATGGTTTATATATATATATATATATATATATATATATATATATATATATATATATATATATATATGTATGTTATTGCTTGGTTGCAGGATTTCAAGTACGTGACACCGACTCCACCTGGTTACTCAGGTCTGAGCGTGTCAAGACTCAACGGAAATGTTGATTGGGAGGTAGTAGTTAGGTTCGTCCTAGTCTAGTCTTTAACCTGGTCACTGTACATTGTCAGTTTTAGTTTGAGTCTTGGTTGTCTTGTATTTTTCTGTTTGGTTTAATTGCTTGAAGGGAAAAATGTTGATTTTAATAATAGTTTATTATGTTTTATTTACTGTTATTTAAATTGATTTTTAATGTTGAAGAAAAATAGTTTTGCAAGTTATTTAATTAATTAATTAGTTTGTTTGGTTAAATGGTTTGATCATAAAGATTAAATTTATTTAATTAAATAAATTAGTTAATTAAATTAAATTGTATTAATTTTGTGTGAATAAATTCAATATTTAAATTAAATATTTGGTGGAAATGGCAATTTTAATTAATAAATAAAATTTGCATTGAAAATTATTAAATTTAAATAAATTAATTAAAATGCACGTAATTTGAAATGGGCAAGATTGCTTAGTTGTTGAGAGAAGATATTTTCGTACTTCCTCGACATGTGTGCCAAGGCAATTATGATTTTTGGTTGACGTAAATTTGTTCACTTGAGGTTATTTTGATCTCGAAAGACACTTATAGAATTTCTTCACTTAGAAAATATTTTAAAGTTCAGAAAATCAGATATGCTTTTTGGTATTTTTTGTTGCATATTGTAAAAAACTCGTTGCTATTTTCTGGGTTTTGTGGTTCTCGAATAATTTGGAAGTTGCAGCAGAAGGCAACAGGGTTCCTATCACCGCTTAGTTTCTAAGCAAGGAACACAAGTATTTTTCTTTGTGGATTTCAATTGTTGTATTTTTAAAAAAGATTGTCCGAGAAAAGAAAGTTCCACTTTATTAAATATTTGTAATTCTCGAAATTAAATACCGACATTTTCCTTCAAGAATTTGTAGATTTTAAATCAGAGAATTATTTCTCTCAGAAATAAATTGGTGTAAAAATTATATGATTAGGAAATGGATTTTTAAAATTTGTGGGGTAAATTAAATTTTAGGTGTAAATCTCTCCAGATGAGTTATTCTTAGAAATCCGAAGAAGTTCATTTCCCCACCTCCCCTCGCTGTTACTTCTCTCGCTTAAAAAGAAAACCTCGTGGATTTATTTATATATACATATATAAATTGAATTGTGAAAGGATCTTTTTATTTATTAAAATTTGTGTTTGAACGCTGTACGTGAATTTTATTGAATTTTCTTTAAAAATAAAATAAAAATCGCATTTTTTTAAAATCGTCGTACGGCGAATGTTGAAGGTTTTTTTTTTAAAAAAATTAACAGTCTTGGGGAGGGCTGAAACCCTCCCCATTTCTTTTTATGGTGGGCGCAGCCACCAAGGCTACGCACAGCAGCCACCATGGTTGCTGGGCGCAACCCTGGTAAGGGCCGCGCCCCCTCCCCACAGGGAGCCGCGGCTGGGCTGCAGGTGTTTATTTAAAATTTTATTACATTTTCTTTTTAAAATATCAAATGCGAAATTTGTAATGTGTTTTTAAATTCGGGTTTTTTAATAAATGCCTTTGTTATATATATTATATTTATATATATATATGAATATATATATATAAATATGGATATATATATATATTTATATTTGTAGGATTAAACATAAGTAATTATATATTTATATAATTACATTTATTAAATTTTAGATATATGATTGTGGTATTTATTTATTTATTTTTTAAAAAAATACTGCATGTAAATTCTTAGAATGGATATTTTTAAAATATTTAGATTGAAAGAGAAAACTAAGGATAGTTATTATTTTTATAATGATATGCATTAAGAAGGGAGATTTAAAATGTTTGTATGTGGAACTGGAGATAAATGTTAGATTTAATTTTCATGATGATTGAAGAACGAAATTATGTTTTAGTGGTTTAATTTTCATGCATATATTATTGCTTGATTGGATTTAGTAAATCCAAAAACTAGACGTTTATAATTCCTGATTTGCTATTTAAAAAAAAATTGTGTTTTTAGTTGGGTAAATTGGGAGTGTCGTAAATGTTCAAGTCTTCCAGACTAATTGTTAAATGGGGATTGTGATTGTTAAAGTTAAATTCTTGAGTTAGCTAAGGTTGTGTACATGGTATTTGCATGGTGTTTAGACACCTAGTTGTATGAACATAGTCATTGTTGTTCGTTATGAAAAGTGTAAAATTTCTTGTTGTATTTCTGTACACCTTATAAACCTTAGTCAAGAAAACTTAGTTTCCTTTGTTATGTTTAGGGGAATGGCTTTTTGTAAGGGCCGACACACAAAGTAGTGTCAGGGTAACTTACAAGGAGTTAGTAAATCAGTGATAACTAAATAACACAATAGTTAGATTAAAATCCTTAATAAGATGAGTATGCCTCACTTATGGACTTTTGGGCTACTATAGTCTTGAGTATAAGATGAGAAGGCCTGGAATGGAAAATCGGTGTCTTGTTTCTTCAAAAGACATTCGATTCCGCAATGGTTTGCAATGGGGCCGGGTTTCGTAAGAGGTTACCAGGGTAACCCAAGTTGGGGGCCGAAACCTAGGAAGAAACACCAGGGTAACCTTTGCAAAATTTTGATGACACTCCACCTAAAATAACAGTTAACCTTGTGTATGTAATACATTCAATTGTCTAAATCTGGAAGCAATGTAACCATTTGTTAGTTGTGTACTAGTGTCTAGGGTTAGTAGATTATGTCTAGGTAACCATATTACTATCTCCTAGCATGGGGGGTGGACCTACGGGTACCACATGGTTGGGTGGAACGTGCACCTTACTCTGTTGGGTCCCCAGTTTGATCATGGCAACGAGAGCTTCATGGATGGAGAGCTCGTACTTGGATGCTTATGTATACTTCTTCATTGTAAATTGTAAATCTTGTATTTGAAAACATCCCTCAATTGTATAAGAGGTGAACACTTGTAAAATGTAAATATTATTGAACTACCTCATCAGATGGATGAGTATTGTATTATTTTATCAAATGCAATGTATGAAACATGTATGTACTTTATGTTATCTTGAATGGTATTTCAAATGTTATGCAATGTTTATCTTTAATGTTTATATTAATTAAAAATGTGCAATGCAAAATACTAAAGTCGTTTATGGAAACTCAAAGTAGTGTAACATCATGTAACTTAATGAATGTATGCAACTAATTAACTTAATAATTATGTTTCAAAAAAATTATTCTGACTATTATGCTAATTGCAACATCTCTTTAGTTATTAAGACGGGCATTACAGATGGTATCGAAAGCCAAAGCCATAAACATCGACGCCCGGGTAATCGCGAGCCCATTAGGGTTGACCTAGTACGAGGTCGCAAACTGTTAGTCTTGGTTGAATAGTATATAAGACTCGTTATTGTTATGTGTAGGAACATGCCTAGGCGAGGTGGAAGAGGTCGTGGTAGAGGTCGAGGTGGAGGCCGAGGGCCAATCCCTCAGGTTACTCCCCCTTTGAGCCCTCATCACAGTGATCAGGCAGAGCAGTTGGATCAGAGGAATGAGGGACAGAATCCTTAACAGTCAGGAGTAGAGGGTTCATAGATACGCCCTTTATTAGAGGAGGTCCTAGCTCGTCTTGGACCTAGACAGGAAGATGAGTAGGAGGTTGTTAGAGAGAGAGATAGATCTCCTAGGAGAGTAGATGACTTAGCACACTGTGGATGCTACTTCACAGGACATGAGGGATTTATCGAGGCACGCCCACCTTGAAAGGTGAGGGATTAGAGGCTGAGACCTCGCTACTGGATTTGGGTAGATGCTCATGCACCCATACGGTAGCAATACCCATGCGAGATGCGCTATTATGCACTTGAGAGGATTCGCCTCTACTTGGTGGCACCTGGAGGAGCAAAAGCTCCACTTAGATATTGGGTCAGTGACTTGGGAGATGTTTTTCGAGAGGTTTAGAGCACGGTTCCTGTCAGAACACTAGAGGCAGCGAAGGGCTGACGAGTTCCATGATCTACGTCAGATGGCTCTTCAAGGCACATGGTTCTTAGATTCTATGAACTCAAGTAGTATGGCCGTATTAATATCATGAGCCTATGCTAGTACAACACTTCATCAGGGGTTTAAATGCCCGCATTAGTGGTGGTGTTCGAGTCTTTGAGCCAAAGACTATGGAAGTTGCGGTGGAAAAGGCTCGTATAGTGGAGGAGAACCTTGTTATGGCGTTAGGTGCTCACACAAGAGTGTAGATTGGTAGTGCTCCTACAATAGGTTTTAGTCCATGGGGTGGACAGGCATAGACAAGAGGTTCCTCTAGGAACCAACAGACACCCACAAAGGGTGGGTAGCAACAACAACAACGAACACCTCAAAAGAACAATAATCCACAACCACAACAAGGTAATAGTCCTCAAATAGGAAAGGGTCAGACTGTGGCGCAATGAAGCTTAATGAAGCAGGATCACCGCATAGGGTGCTCAAATACGTCAAGAGGGTAGTTTTCAACAATCCAATGCACCTTCGTGGCGTAGGATTCAGAGAGGCACAGCACAAAGCAGTTACTATGGGCGCAGGACACATAGCTAGCGAAAGGTCCGGCGAGAGGTTCACTGTTTTGGGCCTCGACTCAAGGCCAGAGCCTACAAAGTGGAGCGGCGGTATGATCACATAGCGATATGTTGCGGCATGACCGGCTGCCGTATCACCGTAACATGCTGGGTTTGTGACTTCAGGTAAGTTACATGGTGTTAGTGTTTCCATTATTTTTTATTCCGGAGCTATTGACTCCTTTATTTCACCGACCATCGTTGACCGTTGTGGTCTTGTGGCGGTAAAACAAGGTGGTAAGTGGCAGGTTGAATTCGCCTTTGGGGTGAAAGTAGCAGTAGAAAACTTAGTACATAATTGTGAACTTAAAATTGGTACGTTAACTACCTTAGTAGATTTATATGTTACACCTTTAGAAATCGTATGGACATAGTTTTAGGTATGGGATTGGTTAGCATCTTATCATGTCAGAATTGACCGCCCACTTAAGATGCTTAGTTGCATTAATGATTTAGGGTATGTAAAGTGGAATTATAGGTGTGTGCACCCATCTCTTTGCGAATGATACCGCGGCACCAAAGAGATGTCTTCGTCAGGATGTCAACTGCTTGCAACAACACCACTGACGGAAGAGGGTGAGAGCCGAGAGGTATCTCTTGATGATCATCCTATTCTAGGGAATTCAGAGATTTGTTTCTGGCGACACTGGAATGCCACCAAAGAGGGATATTGACTTTAGAGTTGACTTAGTTCCTGGAGCTGAGCCTATATCTAGAGCTCCTTATAGAATGACGACTCAGGAGTTAGAGGAACTTCGTATCCAGTTAGAGGAACTATTAGAAAAGGGTTTCATTCGCCCTAGTGTTTCCCCTTGGGGAGCACCTATTATCTTCGTAAAGAAGAAGGATGGATCTCTTAGGTTGTGCATTGACTATCGTCAATTGAACAAGGTTACGATTAAGAATCGTTATCCTTTGCCTAGAATCGATGATCTTTTTGATCAAATTAAGGGAGCTAATGTGTTCTCTAAAATCGATTTGAAATCTGGTTATCATCAATTGCGTATAGTCGAAGCAGACATTCATAAAAATGCTTTTCGTACTCATTATGGGCACTACGAATTCACAGTAGTACCATTTGGGTTAACAAACGCACCATCAGTATTCATGAGTCTAATGAATGGTGTTTTTCGTACTTACCTTGATCGCTTTGTCCTTGTATTTCTCGATGATATTTTGATCTATTCGAGAAATATGAAGGAACATGAAGAACACTTGATACAGGTATTGCAATGTTTAAGGGAAAATCAATTGTATGCGAACCTGAAGAAGTGTGACTTCTTTCAAACTGAGGTAAAATATCTTGGACATGTGATTTCTAGTAAAGGTATTGTTGTGGATCCTTCAAAGATTCAAGCTATTGTAGATTGGCCTGCGCCTACTAATGTAGGTGAAGTTCGTAGTTTTATGGGTCTAGCTGGTTACTATAGGTGGTTTGTTGAGGGATTTTCTAGGATCGGTCATCCTATTACTTCTCTTCAAAGGAAAGGGAAGAAGTTTGTTTGGACAGAGCAGTGTTAGTTGGCTTTTCAGACACTTAAAGAAAAGTTAACTAATGCGCCTATACTGATTGTTCCTGATCCTACTAAGGATTTTGTAGTATGCACGGATGCATCCTTAGAGGGTTTGGGAGCAGTTCTGATGCAAGATGGGCGTGTGATTGCATATGAGTCTCGCAAACTTAAAGATCACGAGTTAAACTATCCTATTCATGATCTAGAACTAGTTGTGGTAGTGCATGCATTAGTTCGTTGGAGGCATTTCTTGTTAGGACATCGTTTTGAACTTCATATTGATCACCGTAGTCTACAATACATCTTTACACAACCTAACTTGAATGCTAGACAAAGACGGTGGATGGAGTTCTTGTGTGAATACGATTTTGAAGTGAAATATGTGCAAGGAAAAGAGAACGTAGTGGCTGACGCTCTTAGTCGCCGTCGACATGAGATCTCTGCTACTACTCTTGAAGTAGATTTGAGAGGTCAAATAGTAGCTGCACTTCCTACTGATAGATTATATCAGGAAGTAAAGTCAGAGATTGAATCTGGTAGACCTTTGGAAGGTCGATTTGTAGGATATGTCTTAGAATCTTATGGTATATTACGGCATTTAGGTCGTATTTATGTACCACATTTCGAAGGTCTTCGTACATTAATTATGACTTAAGCTCATCGAGCTCTGTATTCAGCTCATCCAGGAGTTAAGAAAATGCATGCCGATCTTTGGCAATTGTATTTCTGGCCTGGTATGAAACGTGATATTGCTGATTATGTATCGAGATGTCTTGAATGCCAGCGAGTCAAAGCTGAGCATCAACATCCCGCTGGATTATTACAGCCACATCTCATTCCTGAATGGAAATGGGATATTATATCCGTTGACTTTATTGTAGGGTTACCTACGTCATCACGTCGACATGATGCCATTATGGTAACTGTTGACCAATTGAC
Source organism: Sequoia sempervirens (assembly GCA_007258455.2). Classification (NCBI taxonomy): domain Eukaryota; kingdom Viridiplantae; phylum Streptophyta; class Pinopsida; order Cupressales; family Cupressaceae; genus Sequoia; species Sequoia sempervirens. The sequence continues at coordinate 56,344 of VDFB02332898.1, forward strand.
TAAGGTAGCTCATTTTTCACCAGTATGATCATCATATAATGCTTCATCCATAGCTAGGATATTCATGGAGGACATAGTTAGATTGCATGGGATTCCTCGTAGGATTATATCAGATAGAGATCCCGCATTTAATTCAGCCCTATGGACTTCATTACAACATGCTCTAGGTACACAGTTGAACTTTAGTTCAGCGTATCATCCTCAAACTGATGGACAAACGGAAAGAGTTAACCAAATATTAGAGGATATGCTTAGGATGTACATAATGGACCAACAATCACATTGGGAGGATTATCTCGTGATTTAGTAGAATCTGCCATAGTCATCATCAGAGCATCGTAGTTCCATAGGTATGCCACCCTTCGTGCATTATAATGGTCGCGTCCTTTGCTCTAACTCCACTAAGTTGGGATCGACTTGAGGATAGAGGATACTTGACCCGAGATGCTTCGGTACATGGAGCAACAAAGTTGACCGTGACAGAGAACATTCGATAGCAGCACAAGATAGGCAAAAGAAGGATGCCGATGCGCATAGAATAGACCGACAGTTTGCTATTGGTGATAGAGTGTTTCTTCGAGTGCGACCGTGAAAGAGTCCAATCCGTTATGGAAAAGGCTCTAAGCTTGCGCCTCGTTTCGTTGGGCCATTCGAGATTTTAGAGAGAATTGGTCCCGTGGCATATCGACTCGCCTTACCACCCAGTTTGTCTCGTATTCATGATGTTTTCATGTATCGCCTAGACCATATCATCCCGACATTTCATGTACTTGATTGGAATGCGCGTAGAGGACGGCAGTCGGGCTTTGGAGCCCGTGGGCCATTCTACAACGCCTGCACGCCTTGGCCCTGTGGGTCGAGACGTTGATCGTGAGAGGGTCCAATGATCCCAGCCATGAGGCTTCTCAAGCATTTGGGAGGATGCTACACGATGAGGGAACTTTATCCCTATTCTGCGTGCTTTCAAGAGCAAGCCCTCGATCTCTAGGGGGAGGATGTAGTACCCCTCCATTTATACTTATGTTTTCTGGTGATATGTTTTCACACTATTAGAATATGATACTTTTTTTGGATATTTTGATCGCTGGTTTTGAGTGATGGTGGACTTATTCTGTGACATGATGATACATTGTATGGTGATTACTGATTTCAGACATGCTTTGAGATAGTGTAGATGTTTACTTTCAGATGATTATTTCTATGTACATGTTTATGATGGACTAACTACTTTTAATTTGTCAGTCTGATGTGACGTGTATTGGTGTGGAGAACGGGAATCACATCACCACGGCGCCCCGCGGATATCCGTGATTTTCCGGACGTGTGCCCGCATACGTTTATATATATATATATGTATGTTATTGCTTGGTTGCAGGATTGCAGGTACGTGACACCGACTCCACCTGGTTACTCAGGTCTGAGCGTGTCAAGACTCAACGGAAATGTTGATTGGGAGGTAGTAGTTAGGTTCATCCTAGTCTAATCTTTAACCCAGTCACTGTACATTGTCAGTTTTAGTTTGAGTCTTGGTTGTCTTGTATTTTTCTGTTTGGTTTAATTGCTTGAAGGGAAAAATGCTGATTTTAATAATAGTTTATTATGTTTTATTTACTGTTATTTAAATTGATTTTTAATGTTGAAGAAAAATAGTTTTGCAAGTTATTTAATTAATTAATTAGTTTGTTTGGTTAAATGGTTTGATCATAAAGATTAAATTTATTTAATTAAATAAATTAGTTAATTAAATTAAATTGTATTAATTTTGTGTGAATAAATTCAATATTTAAATTAAATATTTGGTGGAAATGGCAATTTTAATTAATAAATAAATTTGCATTTGAAAATTGTAAATTTTAAAATAAATTAAATTAATTAATTAAAATGCATGCAATTTGAAATGGGCAAGATTGCCGAGAAGTGGTTGAGAAGATATTTTGCACTTCTCGACATGTGTGCCAGTGCAATTATTATTTTTGGTTGAGGAAATTTGTTCACAGGGGTTATTTTGGATCTAGGGAAAGACACTTATGGAATTTCTTCACGGGAAAATATTTTGGTGCTCTGTAAAAATTCTCTGTATATGCTTTTTGGTATTTTTGTTGCATATTGTGAAAAAACTTTGGTTGCTATTTGGGTTTTGGTTCTCGGGAAGGATTTGGAAGCTACAGGCAGCAGAGGCAACAGGGGTTCTCATCACTAGTTAGTTTTCAGAAGCAAGGGAACACAGGTATTTTTCTTGTGGATTTCAATTTGTTGTATTTTAAAAAAGATTGTCTGAGAAAAGAAAGTTCCAATTTTATTAAAATCTTTGTAATTCTCGGGAAATTAAATACTGTACATTTTCTGAAGAATTTGTAGATTTTCCTTAAATCTCTATAGAATTATTTCTCTGTAGAAATAAAATTGGTGTAAAAAAATTTTTATATGATTAGAAAATGGATTTTTAAAATCTGTGGGGTAAATTAAATTTTAGGTGTAACTTCTGTATGAGTTATTCTTAGAAAATCCGGAAGAAGTTCATTTATTTCCCCAATTTCCCCGTTGTTACTTCTCTGTTTAAAAAGAAAACCCTCTGAAATTTTCTAGAAAACCCTGTGGATTTATTTATATATATATATAAATTGATTTGTGAAAGGATCTTTTTATTTATATTAAAATTTGTGTTTGAACACCGTACAAGCGAAATTCTTTATTGAATTTTCTTTAAAAAAATAAAAAATAAAAATCGCATTTTTTAAAAATCGCCGTACGGCGAATGTTGAAGGTTTTTTTTAAAAAAAATTTAACAGTCTTGGGGAGGGCCGAAACCCTCCCCATTTCTTTTTATGGTGGGCACAGCCCTAGTAAGGGTCGCGCCCCCTCCCCACAGGGAGCCGCGGCTGAGCTGCGGGTGTTTATTTAAAATTTTATTACATTTTCTTTTTAAAATATCAAATGCAAAATTTGTAATGTGTTTTTAAATTCGGGTTTTTTAATAAATGCCTTTGTTATATATATTATATTTATATATATATATATATGAATATATATATAAATATGGATATATATATATTTATATTTGTAGGATTAAACATAAGTAATTATATATTTATATAATTACATTTATTAAATTTTAGATATATGATTGTGGTATTTATTTATTTATTTTTTAAAAAAATACTGCATGTAAATTCTTAGAATGGATATTTTTAAATATTTAGGATTGAAAAGAGAAAAACTAAGGAAGTTATTATTTTATAATGATATGCATTAAGAAGGAGATTTAAAATGTTCAGATGTGGAACTCAGATAAATGTTGATTTAATTTTCATGATGATTGAAGAAACTAAATTATGTTTTAGTGGTTTAATTTTCGGCATATATTATTGCTTGATTGATTTAGAACCAAAAACTAGACGCTTATAATTTGATTTGGTTATTTTAAAAAATTGTGTTTTTAGTTGGGTAAATTGGGAGTGTCGTAATGTTCAAGCTCTGCACTAATTGTTAAATGGGGATTGTGATTACAAAGTTAAATTCTGAGTTAGCTAAGGTCTGTGACATGGTATTTATGGGTGTTTGACACCGGGTTGTATGAACATGGTCATTGTTGTTCGTTATGAAAAGTGTAAGTTCTTGTTGTATTTATGCACACCTATAAACTTGAATAAGAAAACTTAGTTTCTTTGTTATGTTTAGGGAGGGCTAGGCGGGCCGACACACAAAGTGGCAAAAGCTGGCAACTTACAAGGAGTTAGTAAATCAATGATAAACTAAATAAAATAAGAGACAAAATTCTTATTGGGAAAGATGAGTATGCCCCACCTATGGACTTTTAATAATAGTCTTGAGTATAAGACAGAAGGCCTAGAATGGAAATCTCCTTTTTTTCTTCAAAAGACATTTGATTCCGCAATGATTTACATTGGGGCCGGGTTTCGTAAGAGGTTACTAGGGTAACCCATGTTGGGGGCCGGAACCTAGGAAGAAACACCAGGGTAACCTTTGCAACGTTGTGATGACACTCCACCTAAAATAATAGTCTACCTTGTGTATGTAATACATTCAATTGTCTTAAATCTGGAAGCAACCTAACCATCAGTTAGTTATGTACTTGTGTCTAGGTTAGTAGATTATGTCTGTAACCATATTACTATCTCCTAGCACGGGTGGACCCACGTACCACATGGTTAATGAACGCGCACCTCCATTCAAGGTCCTGGGCTTGATCATAACCTAGAGCTTCATGGATGGAGAGCTCGTACTTGGATGCTTATGTATACTTCTTCATTGTAAATTGTAAATCTTGTATTTGAAAACATCCCTCAATTGTATAAGAGGTGAACACTTGTAAAATGTAAATATTATTGAACTACCTCATCAGATGGATGAGTATTGTATTATTTTATCAAATGCAATGTATGAAACATGTATGTACTTTATGTTATCTTGAATGGTATTTCAAATGTTATGCAATGTTTATCTTTAATGTTTATATTTATTAATATGTGCAATGCGAAATACTAAAGTCATCTATGGAAACTCAAAGTAGTGTAACGTCGCGTAACTTAATGAATGTATGCAAATAATTAAATTAATAATTATACTTTAAAAAAATATATATTTCACTATTATATACAATTGCAACATTCTTTAGGTTATTAAGACGGGGCATTACATTAGTTCTCACAAAACAAATAAACATGAAACATAAACAAACTCACATGAAAACATGATGCATTACTAACATGATTCTTGAATGAAATGATGTTGCTATAACTATGCTAATTCTGCTCTTGAGTGCTCATAGGATGCTCAATTGCTAAATTGATCTCACTAGGATTGCTTAGGATTAGAAATGGTGAAAAAATACTTGTATTTATATGTTATTCTTTAATTTCCTGTAAATTAATTACCAATAGCTGAAAAATGATTTTGAATTTCTAAATGTTAAAATGTTAGCACCGACATATTTGAATTGGGGCCAAAATAGGCTAGACAAGGGCACTAGCACCCCAGTCTAGACTTATTTTGGGGTTGTAAGTATTGGAAAATAGATGTTAACTCTTTATTCCAAATTCAATTTTTGAATATTATTGTAAAATAGGAAAATTAAATGCACAATTGGGTCCAAGCACATAAGGGGGGGCTAAACCTAGTGCAATATTGTCAAGGGTGAAAATTTGTGATGCTACATTTAGCCTCCACTTTAGTGAGAGTATGAACTTACACTCAGACTCACATTAAATTAAGGGTAATCCAAGAAGGGTTCAATTGTCCAAACATTGAAGAGATATGATGGCATTGAATCTAGGGGATGTGCTAGCCCCTGATCTCAAGATCCTATGGAAAAATAATGTAAGGACAAGGGAACACAGACACATGAGGTGCAATGCAACATGACAAACATAAAGAGTACACAATGAAGATACAAAACATAATGCAAGTATAATGTAAATACTACACAGTGCCATCATAATGCAAACACACAAAATACACAAGGTAGACACATAATACAAACAATAACAATAAGATACAAACACAGGGTTAGTACACTAAAAAGGATTCAAGTCAATAAGGTAAATAGACCTTAGCCTTAAATTTGTCTCAAATACCAAATATTATCCATCGAATATGGTGTTAGATAAAATGGTGCTCTCATTAGGACTAGCAAGTTGGATTATGCTAAATCACTCAGAAGCTACATATATCCACTGACTAGCAAGCTATGTTATTCTAGGTGACCATGCAATATGATGGCATTGAATCTAGGGGATGTGCTAGCCCCTGATCTCAAGATCCTGTGGAAAAACAATGTAAGGACAAGGGAACACAGACACATGAGGTGCAATGCAACATGACAAACATAAAGAGTACACAATGAAGATACAAAACATAATGCAAACATAATGTAAATACTACACTATGCCATCATAATGCAAACACACAAAAGACACAAGGTAGACACATAACACAGGGTTAGTACACTAAAAAGGATTCAAGTCGGTAAGGTAAATAGACCTTAGCCTTAAATTTGTCTCAAATACCAAATATTATCCATCGAATATGGTGTTAGATAAAATGGTGCTCTCATTAGGACTAGCAAGTTGGATTATGCTAAATCACTCAAAAGCTACATATATCCACTGACTAGCAAGCTATGTTATTCTAGGTGACCATGCAATATGATGGCATTGAATCTAGGGGATGTGCTAGCCCCTGATCTCAAGACCCTATGGAAAAACAATGTAAGGACAAGGGAACACAGACACATGAGGTGCAATGCAACATGACAAACATAAAGAGTACACAATGAAGATACAAAACATAATGCAAGCATAATGTAAATACTACACAATGCCATCATAATGCAAACACACAAAAGACACAAGGTAGACACATAACACAAACAATAACAATAAGATACAAAAACAGGGTTAGTACACTAAAAAGGATTCAAGTCGGTAAGGTAAATAGACCTTAGCCTTAAATTTGTCTCAAATACCAAATATTATCCATCGAATATGGTGTTAGATAAAATGGTGCTCTCATTAGGACTCGCAAGTTGGATTATGCTAAATCACTCGTAAGCTACATATATCCATTGACTAGCAAGCTATGTTATTCTAGGTGACCATGCAATATGATGGGTTTCACAAGCCTAGAAAGTTGCATTATGCTAATTTACTCATGATACACATGGCTCGATTGGTAATAAAGTTGTGTTATGCTAGGTGGCCATGTAAAAATGCTCAAGTTCATGAATTAAAAAGTTGCTTTATGCCAAATCCATGGACTATTTCTCCAATCATGCCTTAGGGAGATTATACAATTTTAACATCACGGGGGACTGTTTAACACCAAAAGAGACGAATCACCTCAGAGGGTGTAAAAAAGTTTAATGTCACAGGGGATGAATCACCTCAAGGGGTGTATAAAATTTTAACATTATGAGGGACGAATCACCTCAAGGGGTGTACAAAATTTTAGCATCACGGGGGACTAATCACCTCAGAGGGTGTAAAAATTTTTAATGTCATGGGGGATAAATCATAAAGTCATCAAGGCTACGCCAAAGTGCACCAAACAATGGGATCAAGTCACTAAAAGATTCAAAAAGATATCCTTCCAAATCCTTAAATCTGAGCTTTCTGAACAAAAGAAGTTGTTAGCCATGATTGACAAGTTTGTAGAATATGCAACAACACAAAAGGAGGCTGGAAAACCTATCATAGATGATGAATACTTGTTGAAATAGTTGTAAAGGTTGGAAGTAGCTACAAGACAAAATAGACTAGAAGATGAAATAGGGAAAAAGACAAAAGTCTATTTTATATTGTAATATATTGGGGGGTAGGTGAAACCCTAAGTGAGAATGAATCTATGCCACTCATTGTAATTAAATATTGTCCATTCATTTCACTTTTGGAAAACTATAAATAGGGGCATCCTCTCATTTTCAAAGAGAGAGATCAGTTGTTGTAAAGACATGTTGCATATTGGGGGGTAGGTGAAACCCTAAGTGAGAATGAATCTACGCCACTCATTGTAATTAAATATTGTCCATTCATTTCACTTTTGGAAAACTATAAATAGGGGCATCCTCTCATTTTCAAAGAGAGAGATCAGTTGTTGTAAAGACATGTTGCCACAAAAATATATGAGAAAAGCATTGTTTTGATGGTTTCTTGTGTATTTCTCTCATGTGTGCATGATTCTATCTCCAAGTAGTAAATTTTACTTTTCTATTCCAAGTTTTAAGTTATTCTTAGTTAGTGGTTTATGTTGTGCTTTAATGGTGGATGTATGTTGTTGTGTTTGATGCATTTCCAACTCACACTTTTAGTTGTTTGTTGATGATAAATGGTTGTGTAAAGTTAGTATGAGCATTACCTATATTTCTGCACTTAAGTTCAATTGTTGTTCATACTTTAAAGGTGAATGAACAGTCTAAAAATCTACAATGACCCTTTGAAGATTGCACTAGTTTCATGAGACTGTGGGTTGTCCCTAGTTATGTGGAACTTAGTTTTAGGATGTCAGTCCACTGTGGCATCCTCCATTGTTACTATTCATCATTAGTTGTAGGTTTAGGAAACTTCTTCCCCCTTTTCTCCTTTTTCCATTTCTTTAAAA
>VDFB02332899.1:0-57488 GCA_007258455.2 Sequoia sempervirens
AGCTCCTAATAGTTCCTAAATTTTGTTATGTGTCTGGTTGAACAACTCATGAAGCTCCCAAAAGTTAGTAGTCTATAGTTTAAGTTTAGTTTCTGAGTTTTTATGCTTAGGTTTTTATGTATTTCCATTTCTAGCTTAATGAATAGAAAACAAGCTTGCATGTCTCCTTGTGCTTTCACATTTTAATTTGGGTATTTCCTTTTTGGCTGGAAAATAGAGAAAAAACTCTGTAGCTTTAGTTTTGTTTAAAAATTGACATGGTATCAGAGCCATAGGCCCCATTTCCTCGTGAGTTAGGGCATTATTTTTCTATGTATTGAGTTTTTTTGTGTAGGAAACATGGCTAGAGATGAAGAAAAGTGCTGGCAGCAGCCACCATCCTTTAATGGACATAACTATGATGTTTGGGAAAATAACATGAAGACCATTATGGTTGCCAATGATTTGTGGGAGTTTGGGGTCAATGATTTTAATGATTCAACTGACCCAACAACATATGTTGTGCTCACAAACAACCAAAATACTCAGTTGAAGGAGTTGAGGAGGAAAAATACTAAGGAATTGAGTTTAATAGAAGTAGCCTTGATAGATGCCATTTTTTTCGAAAATAGCAGCAACTAACTATGCAAAGAAAGCTTGGAAAACCCTCCAAACAAACTATAAAGGAACCGACAAGGTCAGATTGGTGAAGCTCCAAATTCTTTGAAGAGAGTTTGAGACTCTTGAAATGAAGGACATCGAGTTCATCTCAGTTTTCCACACTAGACTTTTAGGTTTGATAAACCAGTTGAGAGTGAATATTGAGATCATTGATGATCAGAGGATTGTGGAGAAAATCCTCAGGAGCTTACCCATGAAGTTTGATGAAGTGGTAATTGTCATTGAAGAGGGAAAAGATCTCACAATGTTGTTTGTTGATGAGCTGATCAGTTCTCTACAAACCCATGAGCAACACTTAAATAGGTTTGCTACTTCTTCCCAAGAGCAAGATTTTAAACCTCATCCAAATGCAAGAGGAAGTGGCAGAAGAAACAATGGTGGGAGAAGCTTAAGAGGTAGAGATCATGGCAACTCTAGACAAGGAAATGTTGTAGGAGAAAGCTTGGGATGAGCAAGCAGCCAAGAGAGAGTGACCAACTCCCAAAGAGGCAAAAAAAATAGCAATTCGTATAAGAAGAATGATAAGAGAAATTTTGAATGCTACTAGTGTCATAAGTTTGGGCAATATGCGAGTGAATGCTAGACAAAGCAAATAGATCAGTCAAAGAAAAGTATGAATGTGGCTTATTCAAATGCGGTTGAAGGAAACCAGTCCATAGCCTTCATCATGTACAACGTTGGTGAAAAAGGAAACCCCAAAGTATGGTATTTGGATAGCGGTTACAACAACCACATGAGTGGTAATGAAAGTCTTTTTTCTTTCATTGACAAAAATATAAAGTCTGAAATAAGAATGGGGAACAATTGAGTAGTTCTAGTTGTTGGAAGATGATCTATTATGATCTGCAACAAGCAAGGTGAGAAGAAGGAGATACATAATGTATTTCTTTCTCCTGGATTAAAGCATAACCTCATGAGTGTTGGTCAGCTAATCCAAAATGGATACAAAATGTTGATGGAGAAGAGTTAATGCGTTATTTATGACAAGAATGAGAGGACAAAGGTGTTTGCAGCAGGGTAAAAGTACAAAGCTATGTCAGACTTTTATAAAGGAAATAGCCAACACTGATCCAACTTTTAAACTTGAATGACTAAAAAGTGATATAAATGTTTTGAATTTTGAAATGATGTAAACTAATAAAATATTTATTTTTTAATATATTTTATGTTTGTATTTTTTTGAAAAAATTAAAAAATTATTTGAATATAATTTTTTATCTTTATATAGTAATTTTTTTTCCTTCAATTCTTTTGTGTGTATTTATGACTTGAAACTTTAGGCATGAATATATTCTTTTCCAATTTTGATAAACATATATTTTTAAATAAATGTTAAAATTTGCACGCATTAAAACTTAGTTGTTTCTAATTGACGTCAACTTTCATACTAACTATTTATCTAAAATAGAAAAAAAAATACCATCTTCATATAGATTCTTATATCTAGGGCATCATATTTTTTTCAATTTTTTTAATAAGTTTTACTATTTTTCCTTTACATGGTAATCAACCTAACGTTTTGTGTTGATAACCTACATTTAGTAAAAATAAAAAGGAAAATATAAATAATTATTAAACTATTAAAATATATACATTTTTGAATATTAAACTTATAGATCTGCAAAAGGGTACTTTTATATTTTAAGAAAAATGTTTTTATAACAAGTAGAAGTTGTTGAAACATCAAGTTTTTCAAATAATTTTTTTTTTGGTAAATTGGAATCAAAGTGGTGCTAAATATAAATTTAGCCAACAATTTTAGGTAGAAAAGTTGTGGACATATATAACTTACCTAGAATGAATCTTACAAGTTCATATGTTTGACAAAAAATAGTTTTTAGTTAAAATTACTAAAATTCACCTATGCCGATAAGTTGGCCGAAAGTGTGACACAATTTTGTGTTGATATCCAGCAGTTCAAATGAAAAAGAACCAGATGTTTCCCTTGAAGATTGATACGGGTTTCTTATCTCAGTCTGTTCTTGCACCTCTCAAGAATGGAAAATGTACAACAATACAACATGTAGTGCTCAAGAGCACCATTCAAGATCCCTCCAAGCTATGGCATCTCAGGTATGGACATTTAGGCTATGCTGGTTTGAGTCTTTTCTCAAAGAATAATATGATTAATGGTTTTCCAGGGATAGTAGAGCCTAATGTTAGATGTGAGGCTTGCATTTTGAACAAGAAATATAGGCAACATTTTCAATTGGGCAACTCTACAAGGGCAAGGGAACCATTGGAGCTGGTACACACGGATTTGGTAGGCTCTATGCAAATCATTTCTATTAGTAAAAGAAGATTTTTTATGACCTTCATTGATGATTATAGTCATAAGACATTGGTCTATTTTTTGCAACATAAATCTACAACAATTGATAAGTTTTTGTTGTTTAAGGCCCAAGTTGAAAAAGACAGTGAGCATTTTATCAAGGTTCTAAGGTTAGATTGTGGAGGAGAGTATACCTCTAATTTATTTATGAATTCTTGTAAAAAAAATGGCATTAAAAAGGAACTAATAGCTAGGTATACTCCACAGCGAAATGGAGTGGCTAAGAGGATGAATAGGACCATTGTGGAGATGGCAAGAAGTATGATTAAAGTAAAGGAACCCCCTATTGAATATTGAGAAGAGACTATAGCAACAATTGTTTATTTGATAAATAAAAGTCCAACAAAGGCGGTCCATGACAAAATCCCTCAAGAGGCATGGATAAGACAAGTGTATGTGGAGCACTTCAGATTGTTCAGTTGTGTGGCATATGCCCACATGCCTAAGGAAAAGAGGTAGAAATTGGATGACAATGGTGAAAAGTGTATTTTCATGGGCTATAGTTAGGATTTCAAAGCCTATTAGTTGTACAATCCGGTCACCAAGATGATAGTCATTAGTAGGGATGTGGAATTCCTTGAAAATGAGTTATGGGATGGAGTAGTAGATTTTGACAGCTTAGAACTGCTCCTGATAGCTCCTAAAGAAAAAAAAAATTAAACATGAATTTTAGCAGGATGAGTCTGTAGAAGCTCCTGAAAGTGTTGGACGAGCTCCTGAAAGCTCTTGATGGCTCCTAATAGTCACTGAAGTTGGAAGATAGTCAACATGATAGTCACAGTCAACTAGAGGATTGGCTCTTGAAGGTATCTGTCGACCTCCTAAAAGCTCCCAACAGCTCCTGAAAGCTCCTGAAGTGAGTAGACAAAAAAGCAAGCAACTAGAGATAGCCAAAAGATTGGCTCCTAAAAAGCTCCTGAAATCATTGGTAGAGCTCCTGAGAGCTCCCGACAGTTTTTGAACCTGTCTGTTCAACAAAACATTAGCAGTAGTGAAAGTTCAGATCCACCTCTCACCTCCTTAATCCCAAAGAAGACCAGAACTCTAAGGGAGATCTACCAGAATGAAATGTATGATGAATAATTTAATGAGAGTGAGTTTTGCATTATTTTCTCATAGTGATATGATTTATTTTGAGGAAATTGTGAAAGAGGAAAAATGGTGTTAGGCTATGGATAAGGAGATAGATGCAATAGAGAGGAACAACACATGAGAGTTAACAAATTTTCCTCCCAACAAGCAAGTTATTGGTGTGAAATGGGTCTATAAGAGCAAGTGCAATGCTGAAGGAAGGATAGAATGGCACAAGGAAAGATTAGTTGTCAAAAGGTATAAACAATAGTTTGGGAGAGATTATAATGAAATTTTTTTCCCTATTATAAGGATGAAAATTGTGCAGGTAGTCATAGTAATCGCAGTCTAGTACAAATGGAAGGTATTTAAAATGGATGTGAAGTCCACCTTCCTTAATGGAGTGTTGAAAGAAGAGGTTTATGTGGAGCAACTTTTCAAATATAAAATTCTAGGTCAAGAACACAAGGTGTATAGGCTAAAGAAAACTCTCTATGGGATGAAGCAAGCTCCACGGGTAGGGTACAATAGGATTGACTCATATTTGATGAGCAATAGCCTTAGCAAAAGCGATGGTGAGCCCACTCTTTACATCAAGGAAACTGATGATAAGGTTTTAATTATTTTCTTGTATGTTGATGATTTAGTTTTCACTGGGGATGATGATTTCCTCATTGTTGATTTTAAAGAGGCTATTAAAAGAGAGTTTGAAATAATAGACTTAGGTCTCTTGAGAAATTTTATAGGTATAAAAGTAAAACAAATGCATGATGGTATATTTATCTATCAAGAAAAGTATGCAAATGGGATCTTAAAGAGATTTAGGATGCTTGAAAGCAAGCCTGCCCCAACACCAATAGCCATAGGTCTAAAGTTGAGCAAGGAAGATTGCAACAACAATGTGGATCCGACCATGTTTAAGATTTTGGTTGGAAGTTTAATGTATTTAACAATAACTAGGTCTGATATAATGCACAGTGTGAGTCTTATTTCCAGGTTTATGGAGATTCCATGGGACACCCATTGGCAAGTGGGTAAAAAAATCCTAAAATATGTGAATGGCACCAAAGGATATGACATTATGTACACAATAACAAATGAGTTTGGGTAGGTTGGATATATGGATAGTGATTGGGCAAGAAGTTTGGATGATAGGAAGAGGACATTGGGCTATGTATTTCATTTGGGTTCGGGAGTCATTTCATGGGCTTCCAAGAAACAACCCATAGTTTCCCTATCTACATCAGAGGCTGAGTATATAGCAACAAATGTAGTAGCATGTCAAACTATTTGGTTGAGAATAATCTTAGGAGATTTAATAGAAGAATAAAAGGATGGAATAGTAATCTTTTGTGACGATGTTTCATCGATAGCCTTGATGAAAAATCTTGTGTTTCATGGAAGAAGTAAGCATATTGAAATCAAGTATCATTTTATCAGAGAATTGGTTAAGAATGGTGAAATTAAAATGGCATTTTGTAGGTCTAAGCAACAACTAGCAAACATATTCACCAAGCCTTTGAGCAAGGACAATTTTGAACACCTGAGCAGATTGGGTGTTGTTGTTTGGATTATGATTGATCTTGATCGTCGGCTCAGGACTAAGGGGGAGTGTTGGAAAATTGAATTCTCCTGAGCCTCCTACTATCACGTCAACCCCCTTGTTTCACCTACTCATTAAGAGCTCCCAATTTCAATGGTAGTTTTTAGGATCTTCATCCCTGCAGCTCTTGACAGCCACTGAAGTAAATATGGTAGCTCATTTTGAATTCCTAATTAATGCTAGTAGATAATTTCAAATTTGAGAGGGAATGTTTAGTTTAAGAAAAAAAGGAATGAAGGCATTTAATTCTATCAAGTTAAAAAGTTGAATTCCTGAGCAACAATAGACTGTGAAGATGAATGTTTTTGTTTTTTGTGTGATTTAGACAAGCCTGTGTGAGCTTCTTAAAAGCTCCTGAACAAAAAAATATATTTATTTTGTAACTGAGCAGTGATTGCTCCTAAAGAGCTCTACGTAGCTCGTGCCAGTGAACTCCTAATAGCTCTTGAAGTTTGTTGTGTGTCTAGTTGAGTAGCTCATGAAGCTCCCAAAAGTTAGTAGTCTGTAGTTTGAGTTTAGTTTCTGAGTTTTTATTCTTAGTGTTTTATGTATTTCCATTTCCAGCTTAATGAATAGAAAACAAGCTTGCATGTCTCCTTGAGCTTCCACATTTTGATTTTGGTATTTCCTGTTTAATTGGAAAACAAAGTAACAACTCTATGACTTTAGTTTTGTTTAAAAATTGACATTATTGAATTAAAGGGGATGATGTTAGATTAAATTAAACAAGATTTAATTTATTTCATTTAATAAGATGGCTTTAGAGATTTAATCAAATAAAATGAATTATTTAATTAAATAAAGACCTATAGTTAATTAAATCAGATTGAAAATGACTTAATCAGATAAATGATTATTTATTTAATTAAGAGACAAAGAGTGAGGATAAATTAAGGTGATTTAGAATGAAATGTTTTTAGTGAATTAGGATTAAGTATAATTGGTACATTTTCCATGTCACACATACATATACATAGATCTGATGTAGTATTCTTTATTCGACAGACCCCTCCGATACCCAATCGCCCCCACTCCATAGTGATTACCACAATGTGTAATCTTCAGATACCAACGGTGGAGCGCTGTTCTTCAGCTATGGATCCCGTGACTGGACGCGGAACCGTAAAGTAATAACGGTAAGATCATTCACTTTCCTTGTGATCTCCAACAGCTCGATCTAATAGTCTGGAACAAGGCAAGCACTCATCTGACGGTACGGTTGAATAGCTCGGAATCGCACGGTACCCAACTGACTCCGATTCGAAATCAGAAGTCGGGAGATATCGTTCAACAATGGTAGCTCAGGATAAGCCACCCCCCAATCGTATTCGCAAGAATCACACTGTATCGTCGTCTCCTGTAGATGTAATCTGCTGGCGCAATGTATAAGCAGGCACTGAATATATGCGAATGCGAACAGAAAATTGTATCAAGAAATGACATGAATCAATTAATAGGAAGTATGATGTATATTTTAACCTGCCACTGACCAAACCCATCAATCTGTTTGGATTAGCCAGATTTGATGTCTCTCTCATTAGAAGCCTATGCAACAGTTTATAAGGTCCTTTTCTCTTTTGGATGCCTCCCACTATATTGAGAGAAGCTTGTCAGTTTGAATAGAAAATAGAGTTCTATCACTCCATTAAATGAAGTTGATTGGAAAGGAGATTTCTAACTATAAAAACAATGTCCACTGTAAGTTTGTATCTATTATTAAGTTTAGATTGTAAAGATTGCTAAAATATAGTATTCATTTGTTTGCACATCATTTTAAATAGTGCACAAGGATTTACATATTTTCTATTCATATAATCTACATATCATTATTATTTGATGTGTATAGCAGCTCTATTCCTTCATCTGGTGTCAAATCTAGACGTTGTAGAGACAGTAACATGAACAAGAGTTCGCTGTGGTTTCCAGAAGTGCATGTTGCTTTGTGCAGGATTATTTTATTACAGCAATCAGAGCAGCAACAAGAAAAAAATAATTTTCTGTTACAAAAAGTAGTGCTGAAGTAAAGTGCTGTTTATGTTTTCTCATATTAAAAAAGAGGAGACAACTTGTTAAGGTGAGAACAATCATATAAAGCAATTTGAACTGAGACTAGTGTAAAAAGGAATGATGAAACATTTATTTTGCTTCTACCAGCTAAGAAAATAGTATCTGCTGCTGCGATTTGTTGTGACCATTGATTTTGCATGTTAGGAGAAATTTGCTTGTGTATTCAGCTGGCACTTGTGAGAAAGGAAGAACGGTTTCTAACAAATATTTTAATAAGAACAAATACGAATCAACTTAGATATACAAGTTACAATTAAATCTGACAAAGGATAACAAGAACATTGAAAGTTATATATTATTTTCTGACAAATGATAACAAGAACATCAAAAGTTATATATTATATTCGAACAATAACAAGAGATATCATTGAAATATTTTGAATAGCAGTATTTAGCTGCTAGAATAGAGATCCATCTAAGTCAAATCTTAAATTAAAACATAGCTCCACCTAATTTTATGAACAGGAGATGGCCGACTATGTGTTCCTCTTCCATGCAAGATTTTTCTTCCTCTATTTTTCTGCCGTCTCCTTTGCTGCCTCTGCATTTGAGGTCAACACAAATTACTAATAAAAGGAAGACAAAAAAAAAAAAAGAATAATATGTAATGAAAAGTAAGATAAGAATACCTCCATTGGATTCAATAAAGGGATTGTCAACACTCTCACCCTTCTGTCGTGCCAATCTGAGATGATCTCTGAGAGATCTTGGTATGTTTGGTATTCTCCTTATCTGATACGAAGATGGTTGGCTGACATTTTCTGATCTTCCATTTTGAACTGCAAAAATATCACTTCTATAAAATAAATTCTCTTATTTGTTAGTTGGGTTTCTCAATAGTGACCTAAAAAAATTTCAGAAAAAGAGTAGTCTTATGTAATAGAAAATCATAGTTATTTATAGTGGGTGATATCACATTTTTGTTAGTTTAGAAAACAAAATAAAGAAAGAATCTATTATTAGTACAGTGGTCAAAACAATAGATTGCACAGACAGAAAAATACAAAAAGAGCAAGATGATATACCTGCATTGTTCTTGGTTGTAAGAAGAGATAGTATGGAATTAGTTAAGCATTGTATTCAATTGAATATTTCAATCATACCATAATTTTGTAAAAAATAACTCTCTTCTTTTGTAGAAGAAGAGAGAATTTTCGAAAAAAGAAATATACAAATAGATGAGATGAAACAGTCAAGTATGAAGTATAACTTAATCTTTTATTGATGAAATCCATCAATTTGTTAAACTAAAACCATAAAGCCCTAAACCAACAATGAAGCACAATCCAACATAGAAATACAAACATAAAACAATATTATCAAAGTATCCATATGCCATGGTTGAATCACCTTCATTGCTCTTGTCCATCTTGTTGTAAATGCTTGACTACCTTCAGATTTGAGTATGCAACAATAGCCTAGTGACAATGATAGCAAAATATTGAAGAAAGTAGTTGTCTCCAAGATAGCAATAGTCCAAGTAGCGTAAGATGTAATTATTGAACTAATAGATGTCTTTTATAGAAAGTCAATTTGGAATGAAGGACTACGATTAAAAGCTAATAAGATATGTCAATCAATGGTCATGAATGAAAGTTGTAGTATGGAATAGGGCTAGGGCTAAAGATATGACTAGGTTAAGCACAATCGTGGAGATTAACTTATAAAATAATTCAATCAAGGGTGGAAAAGGAATGAGACAAAAGATAAGACTTGGCACGGATAAAGAGGTGGCCTTAAATTAAATAATTATATCATTATTTAATTTAGGTGGGGTATAAATAATTAAATAATTAAAAAGATCATTTAATTATGGAAGTGGGAAATTTGAATTTTTCATTAAATAATAATTTAATTAAAAAGATGGGAGGAAAAGGACAAATAATCAATTAAATAAATCAAAATTTATATAATTTGAGGAAAGAAGAGGATAAGAATGGCAAACATAACCATTATTTTCTATAAAACCTAGTCCCACACGTAAACATTAATTCCAATACATCACAAGTAAACATCAATTCCAATACACCAACTTTTTACTAAAAATAGTTTTTACGATAAAAAATTATCCCATAAATTAACATTAATTAATTCTAATGCACCAACTCTTTATGAAAAATGAACTTTTCAAATACCTAAATAAAAATAGTTACAATTCTAAATTTGCTAGATTTATATACCTAAATAAAAATGATGACAACTCTAAATCCACTAGTTTCAACAACCAAAAAACAACATAGAACATAATATGATTGCTACAATTTTATAGGGGGTGATAACCATCACATGCTTTGAGAGTTAGTTTTAACAGCTATAAAGGTGTGAAAGTTTCATATTAAATTAGTTTATATATAAAATTTATTTTTAAAGTTAATATATTTTTTCAATAATAAAATATTTAAAAATCAAACTATTAAAATTTAGCATTTAAGTATATAAGATTCATTATATTTTTCAAAGTAAAAATAAAATAATGGAATTACAAAAATAATGAAAGATGGTTTGTTCAAAAACATAATGAAAAATTATATAGAAAAGTAAAACAAGTTTATTAAAAAGATGTAAATAATGAAGTAAAATAAAATAAATTTTAAGTAAAAATCAAATTTTATGTATCTATGCATGTATGATAAATTCTATAGAAAAGTAAAAAAAAATTATTAAAAAGATGTAAATAATGTAATAAAATAAAATAAAGATTAAATTTTATGTATCTACGCATGTACGTAGTAAACTATTATAGGTACCTTAATACATCTATCTAAGAAAACTATTTTATTTAATAACACACAAATTTTATGTGTCCATTCATGTACGCATAAACTATTAGAAGTATCTTAAATACATCTAAGAAAGCTAATTTGTGTTATAAATTTAATATAGGCACCATGGAGCTAAATAATTAATATAGTATATGGGTTATAGTTGGAATTGACTATTGATATAAATGTAAATAAATGAATTAAACAAAATAAAAGTGATAAGTAGTTATATTGTGATGATGGAGAAGTGTTATAATGGGTGGCACAAAATGAATCACTAATAGTTTTTTTATATTTTGGTATCTAGATTTTAGATTCAAGTCACATATTATATTATTCTAGACCTAGTTTTTGTGTGTAGATATAAACTTGTGATACATACATCTAATCTAAAAAGTTTCAAACTATTGAATCCTACTCAAATTGATCTTTAATATTTAAATAATGATAATTTTTCATGTTATTTATAAACAAGTTTAAGCACTCTTTTGGATTTAAGGTTTAATTTTGTATATGCAAGACTCATTATCTTACAATTTAGAGAATGTATGAAGGGCTAAGAACATGTTTTATAAAGTATTGTCCTCACTTGCTTCTCTTTTTCATAATTACATCCATTCGCACCTCCTCCATGTTAAATTTCATTTTTGATATTCATAACTCATTCTCTCCTATTCTATGTCTAGTCAATCTTTCTTGACACCTAGTGATAGATGCATGGAAATCCATAAGAGTTATAAAACACATCTCATAAAATCTCTACCATCATTGGCCTCTCTTTTTCATGATCACATTTTTTCACACCTCCATCATGAAAAATTTCAAGTTCTTACATTCAAGACTACTCATGTAACCAATTAAAAGTCTTGTCCTTTTCATGATTATGTTCATTCATATCTTTATCATGTTAAAATTTTGTTTTTTTATATGTAGGACTCATATCTTACAATTCATAGAATGCACAAAGGGTTAAGAACATGTTTTGTAAAAGTATTTCCCTCACTTGCCTCTCTTTTTCATAATTGCATTTATTCACAACTCCTACATGTTAAATTTCATTTTTGATATTCACAATTGATTATCACCTATTCTACATAGTCAATATTACTTGACACTTATTATAG
Source organism: Sequoia sempervirens (assembly GCA_007258455.2). Taxonomy (NCBI): domain Eukaryota; kingdom Viridiplantae; phylum Streptophyta; class Pinopsida; order Cupressales; family Cupressaceae; genus Sequoia; species Sequoia sempervirens. The sequence goes on from VDFB02332899.1 coordinate 11,620, forward strand.
ATGCATGGAAAATTATAAGAGTTAAAGAACACGTCTCATAAAATCTCTGCCTTCAGTAGCCTCTTTTTTTCATGAGCACATCTATTCACATTTCCATCATGAAAAAATCCAAGTTCTTACATTTAGGACTACTCCTATAACTAGTTAAATGTCTTATAATTTCATGATTACATGCATTCCTATCTCCATAATGCTCAATAATTTTGTACATGCAAGAATAATTATCTTACAATCTATAGAATACATGAATGGTTACTTAAGAATAGTTTTACAAAAACACTATCCTCACTTGACTCTCTTTTTCATAATTGTATTCATTCACACCTCCTCTATGTTAATTTCTTTTTTTTGAGATTCATAACTGTAAGAACTTATGAAAAGCAATAACAAGATCAAGAGACTAAACATAGCACAAAAGAGAGAGACAAGATGAGAGAATATGATGATTGCATTCTCAATATGCATGAAGATGTACAATGAAGATAGGTAATTACAAGCATGTACAAGGCTTTCTTATAAAGACAAGTTAGGACACAGTGAAGGGACACGAATGAGACAAGTGTCCTAATCATGTGAAAGGTAGGTAGAAAGAAATATTAGATAAATCCATGAAAAGTGGATCACCCACCTAAAGTGGAATTATCATGCCACAAAAAGTGGAGATAAAAAGGTGCTAACTAGATCACACCACAAAGAGTGGAATTTTTCCTACACACACTTCCCTAAGTGTCCAACTCATATCTCTCAATGTATGCTCAAACCTAGATGCAAGATGCAAATAACTAGGTGTCACAAGTGCAACCTATAATGATATGCATTTCCTAAGTAAGCTTAAGTAAAGTGTAATAAGTAAAATACTTATTTACACCAACACCCCCCCTTAAGTAGAACTTGGGGAATGAAGACTCAAGCTAACCATGCAAGATAAGATGCAAGATGGGTCCTGACAACTGAGCCATGTTAGGTACCCATGTACAAGTGAAATGCAATCTCTCACAAGTGGAGTAAAGATAGAAAAACCCAGTGGGAAAAAACTACCCCCCAAAAGAGATGAAATACAAAAGCCTATGAACATAGTATAAGAAGGACAAAACCCCATGTGAGAAAAAAGTCCCCCCCATACAAGAGAAGAAAAGAGACAAAGTAGCCCCCCCTCAATGTACAATGTGCACTCATGGAAGATGCTCAAGAAGGAATGAAGAAGCTGCTCCAAAACTGTCAAACAACATTCCTCCCCTTAGGAAGAAACAATACCAAAGGTGCATGAATGAAGTCTCCCCAATCCACAAGTGAAGAAGGAAGAACCTTCAAAATGTAAGGAGTCTTTGAAAGCTGCTCAAATTGCCCTATGTTGATGCTGAAAGATGCCTTTTCCAAACCATGTGAAGCTGCAATGGCAAGTGCAAAGGTTGCAGTGTAGTCACTTCTTGGAACTTGTGAGAACCCCTTTGCAACAACACTCTCATCCTCTAAAAAATAAAACTAAATATCTAGCAAGGATGAAGGCAGAACATACTCCAAAGATGCAAGTGTCTCCTTAGAAGAGAAAGTGGCCTCCTCCAATTGTTGTACATATGCATACACAATCACATCAACCTTGAAAGACTAATCATGTAGAGGAGGGTTAGAGTTTTCCCTTGCAACAACTGAAGAAGAATCACCTCCATCAAAGAGAAGATATAATTAATCAAATGTGTCTCCCAAATCTGCAATGTAGGACTCCACAAACAAGCTACCAATGTCTATCAAGTAGTCATCCCATGAAGCTGCTGCTGGAAGACAAGGTATGCACTGTTGTACTAAATCACAAGACACTGAAACTGTCAGAACACAAGTATCATTAGGTACATCAATCAATGTAGGAGATGGAATATCAACAATAGGATCAAGAATAGTGAGCACTCCAAGATTCAAGTAACCATACTCATTCTCCTCAAGTGTGTCCATACTAGGGTGAACTGAATCATCACTAGGAGAAAAATATGAGAAGGTGTAGAATCAAGAATGATGATCAACCTCCCCAACTGCAACAAGAGCCCTGCTATGCAAATCTCGAACAATGAAAAAATCTAGTGTCAACTCTACCCTCTTTCCTATACCACTATGTATAATCTGATATATGGAAAGGATGCTCCTTGACAAAGTAGGCACACATAGAACATCATTAAATTCTCCACCTTCAATGTCAATAGACCCCTTTTCACAAATTGCCAAAGAAGTGTTGTTGGCCATCAAAATGGTTGGTGATGAACAAGAATCAAATGAAGAGAACATATCCTTGGAAGAAGTCATATGATGTGAAGCTCCTGAATCAAGGATCCACCTATCTAAATTGGAATCTGCAACTACAAGAAATGCTTGCCCCTTATGTTTCTCATGTTGAGATGAAGAAGAAGGAGATGAGCTTGATGTTGTTGCCATGAGAGTTGTACTTTTTCCCTTAGAAGTAGAAGTGGAAGGATATGAGTCCTTCTCCTGATATGCAACTGGCAAGTTGATGTTGTTCTTCTTAAGGATATTTTTCAACTCATCAATTTTCTTAACATGACAACAATGCTCCTCATGACCAAACTTTTTGTAATATGCACATGTTGGTTACTCCCTCTTGCTTGAATAGTTGTACTTCTTTGAAGAAGATGAAGTTAAGCTTTGTTGTGGAGGAGTGGATTATTTGTTCTCTCCTTGTGGCTTTGGTGAAGATTTCTTTTGGTCTTTCCATTTTCCTTGCTTGTTGTTTCCATGATTGACCACCAATGCTTTTGAAGTTGAAGACTTGAGAATGCCCATTTTCATCAACTTATTTTTCTCAAGAATCAAAAGATTTGTGAGAGCCTCAAAATATGGTGATGTGAAGTTACTTATTGTCAATCTTTGAGTTTGAAAACTTGAAACAAAGGCTACATACTCAATTGGAAGCTTTTCCAACAAGTTGAAGACTAACTAATCATCCTCTTTCTCAATACCACAATCTTTTAGTTGTGCTCTTAACTCATTTTCTTTAGTGACATAATCCTAAATTGTGTCAAAATGCTTGGGATCAAAGCTTAGCAGATCATGTTCAAGCTTGTACCCCTTAACCTTATCAACCTTTCCATACAAATTAGCAAACTTATCCAACGCTTCCTTGGCTATAGTACATTTATCAACATGGAAAATGAGATAATCTGAAATGAACTTTCTTAGTGTACCCAATGCCATAGAAGTTTTAGTGATCCAATCCATATATGAAGTTGGATCTGCCTTAGGATCGGAAGGTGCAATTATGGTTTCATCAATGTAGTAAATTAAACCTTTTTCCATTAGTTTACTCCATGCACACACTTTCCATGTAGCATAATTATGTGCAATTAAGAGTGGAACTTTAGATGAACGCATGATGGAATGCAACAACACAAGAGAGAAAATAAGAACAATCACACAAGAGACACTCCCCCAAATTCACTCAATCAAAGTACCCCCCCAAATAGATGATTTTGGCACTTTATAATGCAATGCATGTACAATAGGTCACTTGCAACTTGGCTAAGTGGACTTATGATTTTTGATTTACAAATTTCTAAAAATAGGCTGGGAATAGATTAGAACAATGAAGCAAAGACCTAAATTTATATCTATGCAATACAAGTGCCAAATAGGCCAAAAAGGACCATATGCTAAAAGTACAAAAGCCGCTCAAGATTGCTTCAAATTGATTGTAGATTCAAGAAGTAGATGAAAAATTATGCACTTTAAAAAAAATGACATCTGAGAAGGAGTTCATGTGTGCCTGTACGAAGCCTCAAAAGTTGCAGAAAGGAGGACTAGATAGGTACAAAGTTGAAAAAATGAAAATTCTAGAAAATCTATCCACCAAAATCAGAAACCAAGTACAAAGTTGTGAAGTACATGAAAAACTAGCCCAAATAAAAAAAAATTGCTAAAAAAAAGAGCTAAAATGAGCAAGATATGGATATTTGAAAATTGACTGCAAAATCAAGAAGTCCATTGGAGAGGGGTTGGAAATTTTCAAAGCAGTGCTGACGTAATATTGACGTCAGTAACTCCTAAGATTAAAATTGATGGTCTCTCACCTATCAAAGAAGAATATGCTTCTGTACCTGTAGAATATTCTTCCAACTAAGAGCCTAAAATTGACAGCTATATGGTCATCAGAGTCAACATTAGCTTTAAATTTGATGGTTATGGGCCTGTCACATAGAATATCCCTCCACCATTGGAATATTTGCAGAATCATTGAATTAAAGTTGATGTTTACATGCATGCCATGGATTCCCCAATCTTCAGAGAATCTTAGTGGAATATTCCCATAGAATTTTATGATCACCGGTATGGATGAACACTAACCGATTTTCTTTAAGTGTTGTCGTCTATGGAAGATTTGAGTGTCGGGTATTTTTGTCAACTTGGTGTATGAAGAATTCGTTGCCAGTTCTTTTTCCTTGCTAGAATATGGTTGACTGTGGCTGGCTATTATACAACCGATGATGGAATCTTCAAGATTCCAATCAGAAACTTCACCACCACCAATTTTTTTTTAGGAATGCCCGTAGAAATACAAAATGCTTGTCAGTTTTTATAATAGAGGCTGGTTTTTTAAAAAGAATTCCACCAACTTCTTATTATTAGACTGTTAGTTGATGGAGTGTGGCATTGCTACTTGAGCCAACAAAAATCTGTCGTGTGGTAGGGTGAACAAGGGGTTGCATGGTTCCTGTGAGTCAGCGGTACAATAGTACCTATGTGCAGACTCTAAATTTTTTATTTTTTATTTTTTATAAACTTTTTACAAATCAATATAGTGATTTTTTTTTTTTTTTTAATTTTCTGATTTATAAAAAATCAAAAAATACAAATACAATTTTAATTTTTTTCAATAAAAAAATTACAATAAAATTCCTCCGTACAAATGGAATTTTTTTTTAAAAAAATTCAACTCAATTTTTTTTGCAAAAAATATATTTTTTTAGAACTATAGAGAAATTGAGAAAATATCCAAATTGGTGAATTTTTTCAATCTAAAGCTCCCAATGTCGGATTTCAACAAAACGAAAGACTATCTTGACTGAAAATATCCTTTTGAATCTAAATTTGAGGTCAGATATGGTCTAGGATGCACCAAACTATCACTGCTCCTCATATTTTCCTCTTGATCACCTTCACACAAACTAAGATCTCCCACCAATGGCTGTGCAAAAGACCTTCAACTGCTCTGATACCATGTAAGAACTTATGAAAAGCAACAACAGGATCAAGAGACTAAACATAGCACAAAAGAGAGACAAGATGAGAGAATATGATGATTGTATTCTCAATATGCATGAAGATGTACAATGAAGATAAAAAATTACAAGCATGTATAAGGCTTGCTTATAAAGACAAGCTAGGACACAATGAAGGGACACGAATGAGACAAGTGTCCTACTCATGTGCAGGGTAGGTAGAAAGAAATATTAGATAAATCCATGAAAGGTGGATCACCCACCTAAAGTGGAATTATCATGCCACAAAAAGTGGAGATAAAAAGGTGATAACTAAATCACACCACAAAGAGTGGAATTTCTCCTACACACGCTTCCCTAAGTGTCCAACTCATATCTCTCAATGTATGCACAAACCTAGAAGCAAGATGCAAATAATTAGGTCTCACAAGTGCAACCTATAATGATATGCATTCCCTAAGTAAGCTTAAGTAAAGTGTAATAAATAGAATACTTATTTACACCAATAATAACTAATTCTTGTTGGGAATAGGATTGCAATTAAATGGCATCCTATTCTTATGTAGCTTAATACTTTATAATAAAACTATGAGATTGCTGATTTAATTAAGTGTTCTTTGTTACAATTTCTTTGTGGATGATTATCTGTTTAATTCATTTTACCATTTGTAGAAGTAGATAGAAGATTGTAGAAGAATAAGACCAAAAGAAAGAAGTTACACACGATATACCATGGAGAAACCCTTTCAGGGAAAAACTCCACCAAGAATAAATGTATTATTTAATCTCAAAATAAGATTACAATAATTCCAATCCTTGCTTGAGATGCTTCTTTTTCCTTCAATAATTCTCACATATTCTGCATATAGTCATTCTTTTTGACACCTACATTTACATGCATGAAATTATAGGTTCTAAACTTTATAGTTATAAAATTTGAGTGGAGTTATTAATGGTATGTGAGGAAAAATTTATAGTACCAACAAGTCTAGGTTGGTGGGTGCATTCTAGGGAAGGCCTATGTTCATTCCTCAAAACAACCAATCATTTTAGGCTACTCTATTCCAACGCAGTCTCTTAAGAGTAGGCTAAGTACAAAAAACTACCAAACTATGATGGATTCATTCTAAAAATCCATGGAACTTAAAAAAATTTCATCTGAACCTACATGATTACAAATGGTCCCTCATCTAAATTTCTTATTTAAAAAAATATCAAATCTAGTTGACTGTGGCAATAGTTTTTTAAATATTGCAAAAACCATCAATTATGTAAATTAGTAAAAACTTGTCAACAACCATACTTTTCACTTCATGTGTTATGGAAAAAATGGCATTCCAAAAATGTTTATGTGTGTGGTTGAATGCTCGGGAATTCATTCTTTTATTCCCCAAGACACTTGATCATTCTCGTCTACACCATTTTGACACAATCTCTTTAGATCCCTAATGCAAAAAACTATAAAACTATAATGCATTGGTTCCAAAAATCTATGTCACATAGAATTTTTTTTTCTAAAAATATAGGGTCATATAGGGCCCCTCCATAATAACCTCTCTTAGTTTTTTAAATCTCCAATCCACTTCACCACAGTGACAATTTTTCAAATGTTGTAATAAGTGTCAATTGTGTTAAGTACAAAAATATAAACAATCATACTTTAATTTCACATGTTGTGAAAAAAAAACAATAGTTCCAACACATCCAAGTGGGTTGGTGAATGATAGGGAAGACCTTTATCCATTCCCCAAAACACTCGATTGTTTTGGGATTCACTATTCTAGTGCAATCTCCTAAGAGCCCTAAGCACAAAAACATTTCAAACTAAGATGGATAGGTTTTGAAAATCTATGACACTTAGGAATATTTCATTTGAAATTATAGAGTCAAATAGGGTCCCTTTATAATAAATTCTCTTGAATTTTTTTAAATCTCCAATCCACTTGACCGTGGTAACAATTTTTCAAATATTACAAAAGTGTTAATTATGTTTACTAAAAACTTTTCAAGAGCCATACTTTGCATTTCATGTGATGTGGAAAAATAAATAGTTTCAAGATGTCTGAGTGGGTGGGTGAATGTTGGGTAAATCATCTATTAATTCCTCAAGAAACCTAATCATTATGAGCTACATTATTTTGATGCAATCTCTGAAAATCCCTAAGTGCAAAAAATTACCAAAATATGATGGATTGATTTTAAAAATACATGGAGCCTAGGAAAATTTTGAATGAATGTAGAGATTTATTTAGGGTTCCTCAAAAGTAATACGTAGTAGTTTTAAAATCTCCTATCCACTTAATCATTTTGATAATTTTTGAAATGTTGCAAAAAGCATCAATTATGTTTAGTAAAAACTTGTCAAGAGCCATACTTTGCATTTTGTGCATTATGGAAAAAAATGAGTCAATCATACCTAGATCTACATATTTTTAAGGATGGGAGTGGATTGGAAATGATTTAAAATGATTGACCTAATTAGACTAAATGAATTAGTATAATAAATGCAATATCCTGAAGATAAACAAACAATAAAAAAACTTTGGAAGTGGATTTGGAAAATGTATACTAATGTGTGCCTATCACTAAAAGTTGGATTTGAGTGTTTTAGTAGGACTAGGTCACCCCTAGGTGATTGTGTTTTTTCTAGGGTATCTTCCTCAATTTTTAGGGTCATCTGCTGCTATATCTGAGCTTCTATTTTCCACTTATCCCTCTATCAGGATGTTGTCATTAAATTATGTAATTAAGTTTTCCTGTCTTGACAAGGTTGATGACAATAAATGCAACAATGCAAAATAGATCTTCAAACTCTCCTCAATCTTCTTTAGGCCTATAACCTGCATGTTCACAAAGAGAGATGATATTGCTCCATATAGGGGCTTTCCTTAGTCAAACCCCATGTAAGTTTTCCCACTTCCACAATGGAAATGGAAATGATAAAACCTTAATAGAAAGGAATGAAATGATGAATTTTTTTTTTTTTGCAACTCACCATCCTTCAATGGCTTCCTTGAAGGGTTGAAGTTATACACATATCTTCAAGGATTTGGATCTTTTTTGATAGATTTTCTTGAATTCTTGAATGCTTGAATGCTTGGATACCTATAACAATGTTAGCCTTCACAAAATATGAACATGAACATAAATAAAATTTGACATGATGTTGGATCTTGTATTGTTGCAATAAAATTTGATAGTGTTGCTCTTGATGATAGTATTTTCTCAATTATATACCTTAGTGCTAGATATATCTTGTTAGATTTCAAATGATAAAATAACTAGGTATTTATAGGTGTTTATCCAATTTCCCAAAAATTAGATTCCAAAAGCTAGCACTTCATATTTGACTTTTAGATGTTAAAATACCACCAATAACATATTTGAATTTGGGTCATAGCTAAAAGGGGGACCCAGTCACCAATGGGTGACTCAGTCCCGACCCAAATTTCTAGGACACTCAAAGTTGGGGATAATTTAATGATTGAATGCATTTGTTTGATGTTTTTCCTTCTTCATAAAAATGGTAAAATTAGGCTTTGGAATACATAATTTAGAAAATTATAAGCTTAATTAGGTCCAATAATTTAGAGGGGCCAAAACATAATGTGAAATTGGTAAGGTATACATTTTTTTACACTACATGATCAAGCAAGTGTGATTCAATTTAGCTACAAAGAACATGCATGCTTATGCATTCTTACTGACATAGAGTCTAGGAATTGATTGAAGGATTTGATGCTTTCAACATCCAGGTAGCCCATTCAAAGAAAAAAGTTGAAGCAAACCCGTTGGAAGCAATTGGCTCTTAGTTTGATCTAGTGACTAACCTGCTAACCAATGATCATTCAATCTAGGTCATTGTTAGGCTAGTTATTTTAGATAATGAAAAGAATTGACAAATGTTTGAGATTGATGCTTATATTGTCATGTTCATCTAGTAATCTAGAAATTTTGCAAAGAAATTGCAACCTAAAATTGAGGAGCCTTATGAAGATCAAACCATTCAACTAAAAAGAAATAAGCTTGTGAAAGGGCTAATTACCCTAGAGAACCTATTAAATTGTGATGATGCAAGCAATAATAAAATAAATTTTGTCACAAATTAAGGATATTATTCAAACCTTGATGTCAAAAACTTTAGAATGCTAAAGTTTAGCAAGGATATTCCTTAGATGGATAAAGATAGATTGATACCTTTCTATGACAAGTATGAAAAAGTAGTGGCTTGGACCTATGACGATCTCAAGGGATATGATCATGACATAATTTTGTATGATATTGAGCTAGTTGAAGGACCTAAACCTATCTACCAAAATAAAAGGTTTGTTAACCTAAAAGTAGAGTCACTCATGGCTCAGGAGCTGAAAAAACTCATAGAATCTTGGATCATATACCCAATTAAGCATTCCACCTAGGTCTCAGACTTTGTCCCTATTTAGAAAAAGAATGGAGATATCTGGCTATGTGTAGACTTTTGGGATATTAATAGAGAATCCTTAAAATATCATTATTCATTATCCGCTATGGAGCAAATTCACCAAATACTCATAGGATCTGAGATGTTTTTATTGCTTGATGGTTTTTTAGGTTACAATCAAGTTTGGTTTAAAGAAGAAGACCAACACATAACAACATTCACCACAAAGTAGGGAACATTTTCATATTCAAAGATCTCATTTGATCTCTCAAATACTAGAGCTACCTTCCAATGCACAATGGATATTTCTTTCAAAGATTTGATAAATCAGGTCATACTTATCTATGTAGATGACTTCGCAGTATTTTCAAAGTCAAAGGAAGATAATTTTGATTATTTGGAGAAAGTTTTTTTAGAAGTGTCAATATTTCAGGATGTCCTTGAACCCTAAAAAATGTGTGTTCAGAGTTCCACAGGGTAAGTTGTTGGGGTATGTTGTGTCCAAAGAAGTGATTTCCATTGATTTGAAGAGAGTAAAAGCTATCAAATAGCTACTCCTAGTAAATAAGAAGGGAGTTCAATATTTCCTTGAGAAGATAAACTATGTTAACTAATTCTTATCAAAATTTATTGGATTAGTTAGACCCATAAATCTCATGTTGAAGAAGGATCAAGCCTCGAAACAGACTCCAGAAGGGAGAGTAGCATTTGAAAAGATCAATGAAGCTATCTCCTCAACACTGGTATTGGTGAATCCATATTTCTCTAAATATTTCATTAAAAGTATGTGTAGGGAAGCAAGCATAGTATAGGAGCAATGCTAATGTAGAAAGATGGAGAAGGGAAGGGAGAGCATCCCATTTCCTTCCACTCAATGACCCTAAAGGGATATGAGGCCAAATATAACTTTGTTGAAAATCAAGATTTCACCATCATCAAAGGTCTTAAAAATTTATTATACCTAATAGCAAGCAATAAAATATTGATATATGCAACACATTCAAGTGTGCAAGAATACATAATTAAAGGATAAATTACTAAAAAGATAGAAAAATAGATTACAAAGATCTTGAAGCATGATGTAGAGGTTTGGCCTACTACAATGGTTTGTGAGAAAGGACTTTGTGAGTATTAAGTGAAAGAAACTGAAGCTTCAGAGGAAGAGTCCGTAGAATCTCATGCAAACTAGAAGATATTTGGTTGGCATCCCTTTACATACAGGGATATTTTAAAGACTGTAGGGTTTCAGATATGGCATAGTTGAATGCATGCTTTTTAAAAGAAACTTTGATGGAATTATCCTCTACTGTGTGGATAAAGAGCAAGCAAAAAAATTCTAAGACGAGTTTCATAGTATCCCCACAATAAACCATTTCTTAGCAAAGACCACTACTTTGAAGACCATACGTGTTGGATACTTCTGACCTACTCTATTCATTAATTGCTATAGTTTGTTCAAAATATACTAGAAATGTTAGTTCACTAAGAAACACAAGAATTTTTCCATGCCCCTAAGTCCGATCATGGTTGATGAGCCATTTGTGCATTGGAGCCTAAACATCATTGGGACGATCAACCTAATTTACAACTTTGGACACAAATGGATCTTAATCACAATAGATTATTTTACTAAATGGAAAGAGGTAGTACCATTAAAGAACACCGCCAAAAACAAAATTGTGAATTTCCTCAAAGAATTAGTGGCAAGGTTTGGCTCTCCCAAAACCATCATTTCTGATAATGCGCAGGCCTTTTTAGGATCCTTGAGATGTCTAAAGTTGCATTAAAGCATGGACTCTTTCTCAAGACTTCATTGAACTACTATTTGCAAGGGAATAGACTCACAAAATCCACAAATAAGAATCTAATCCAGTTGGTCAAGTGGATAGGTGCAGATCACTAGAAAGAATCACATAATCACTTACAAATTGCATTATGGGTTGCTTGAATTACTTTGAAGCAAGTTTTGAAGGCATCACCATGTGAATTGGTCCATGGAAAGGATGTAGTGTTTCCCATCTCTATGGAGATCCAAGTGCTACGATTGCTTCAGTCCCTAGAAGTGGAGGAGAATGGCATTATGGAAGCAAGGTTGGCAGAATTGCTTAATATATAAGAATCTTGAGAGAGGGCTTATGATGCTTTGACAAATTTATAGAAAATTATCAAGTGATGATTTGACAATAAGGTGTCTAACCCTATGTTTAGAGAAGCTAACTTGGTTTTAAAATACAATGAGTGCATTGTTAAGCTCGATCAACATGTGAAAATTGATGCTTTATGGGTGAGACCATTTTGTGTTTCCAAATGTAAAGTGAGTAACTATTTTGAATTAGAATAATTATAAGGAAACACCCTTGAGATCTCAATGAATAGGATCCATTTAAAATTTTTTAATTAATCCATCATCTCTTATGAGAGTTTTCTTTATGAATTGTGTGAATTTTATAAATTTTGTACCATACATGTAAAAATTGTAAAATGTGAAATTTTTCTTGAGGAGATTACACACAATACTAAAAAAGCTATATTCATTATATTTTAGAATCATTTAAAATATAGTATTAGATGCTTAGGCCTATGTTTGCATAGAAAAAATGAGGAGAACAAAATAGAAAAAGAGAATGTTTTCAAGTAATCATACTCCATCAACATTTTCACCAACTACAAGTTGAGGAGGGTACACGAGGTCTTGAAAAATCATTTACCACTCAATGTTGTTGATGGACTCTACTTCTATCACCTTTAGTAGAAAGGAACAAGAACGGGTCAACTTTTCATGATGGTGCTCCACTGTGGTTATTCGAAAACCAGAAAGAAAAGGGAGCCATGACATCACCTTGCCATCATCAATGAATTATCTTAGGTCCATTACAGTAGGGATTCCCAAACCTGGAATCACTATATCCATGATCTCTTCTAGCCCCACCAGATAATCTTTGCTAAAAAGAGCTCTAGTGTGCTCCATAACACATGAATTTGGCTCATTTAGGTCAAAGAGGGAAGCTAAAAATCTAGATACAATAGTAGTATTTACTCTATACTAATTTTCTTCATAATGGAATTCCTCCCCCAAGACCCACTTGACAATAGCTATGACCAAATGGCTCTTCATCTTGGTCACTTTTTTAGCCTATTGTCTAAAACTCCTGAAAAAGCTAGTTGGAACATCTTGCTAACTAGCCTGATGGGAGTATGGATACATGATCACCCACTTATAGTATAAACGAGCTTGCTTTAAGCTTAGAATAATTTATGCATTGAGCTTGAGACTAATTTATAGAAAATTTAGGAAATTACTCACATGAGTGAAATCAAATGCTTTCATGTATCATATGGAAAAATTATCAAGTGAGGAATCTAACATGCAAAAAATGTACAAGATTGGGTTTTAAGGTCTTGAGCAATTAATTCAGGAGGTAGCGTGTGCGTAAGTCATTTTGCTTTTTCCCAAGTGTCTTACCACTTCAACATGTCCTTCTTAATGCAATAATTAGAAAGGCCCTTAATTTAGTCGCCTTCATACCACTTTTAATCCAAATTCAAGTGGAATCCTCCTTGTGCTCTTTTCTCAATGTTGAATTTCCCAAAAAGCTAGTGTAATGAGTTGTACCTTTCCCCCTTTCCATCAAGAATGACATTTTCCAAAAGGATGGAATTAAACTTGCACTAGTGGTCTTTATAGCAATAGTTTAAGTGTTTGTTCCTAATTCATTCACATTATCATTGCGAGTAGAAGCAAATAAGAGTGTAAAGTAGAAAAGAGCAAGTTACAAAGAATTTCTCTAATTGAGTTTTAGTGAAGTTGAGAGTTTGCAATGCAGAAGCAATGAGATTAAGCTACTAATTAACATTTTCCAATGAATTTGAAGCAATGGAAGCCAAATGGAAATCCTCTGGTGTTGGTTCTAAAGAAGCATGGGTTTTATCTTTCTTTGCCAACAATTTTGGTGACAAATCATACTACTCAGCTTAGATACTGCCTAAATCGATATTTACAAATACTCAATTTCTAAACCAAAAAAAACACATGGGCTCAACTTTGGTCCTAGATTTCCCTGATGATATCCATGACCCAAAACTTCATACAAACTTGAAGAGCCTCCACGAAGGTGCTCTCATGATGATGAAAAATAAAATGAAAGAGAGAGATCTTGAATCTTTGGGTGTCCAGCTATTGCACTGTGGTGTCTCACAATACATCACATCATTAGTGCATCCATTCCCTGAGTTGGTGGATGTGTGTGCATTGAATTTTGATCCACATATTGGGTTCATTCAATGAAGAGAGCTAAAAGTTATCATCAACGTGGAAGCTATCAGGGATATGTTATGTATCACACTTGACTCAAAGGTGGTGGAAATATTTTAAGGAAGAAAATGAAAATTTATTGGGAAACTAAGAATCACCAACTCAATTTCTATAATTATGAGATGAGAAAGGATAATAATGTGATAGAGTTGCCTAAATTCACTATAGGTCTCAAAAAAATTTATTTGAACTTGCAATACATCTTCTAGATGCTCATGTTTGTTTGTCGTTGGGACTAATATGATAATGTGAAAGCATTTCAAATGGGTTTGGATTTCAAACATAGAAAGTAGAAGCAACCTTTCCAATATGATTTTGTAGATATTATTTGTTGAAACATATATAAGCAACTACAAAAATATGACAAATCTTACAAATTTAGGTACTCTTATTTTCTTCTACACATGCTTTTGCACCAAAATTTTGAGTACTTTCAAAGATATATGTTTTTGAACATCACCAATGCATCAAACAAAAGGAATCTAGTCATTGTGTGGACCCATGTGTTTTTTTCTATGCATAATTACTATTCCTTTTTTTAATCTATTTTTAACCCCTTGAACCCTCCAACATTTGAACCAGTAAGATGCTCCTACTAGACTTATAGAAGATCATGTTGCATGGATGAGGGATAGTCAACCTCCAAACAGCTATTTATGTGGAGTGGATTTTAATTTTATGTGTATGCATAGGTTCATAGAGGAGCCTTTTAGGCTACCTACTTGTGTAACAGATAGAAATATTTCCATTGAAATGGCCCAGCAATTGTTAATCATTGATAATACATATTAGGCAAGAAGGAGAAAATTTGTAATATACAAACCCCCAATCACAGAGGGAAAGGTGACATTGTAGAAGAGTAATGTAGGTGTTCTATTGGAGGCCAAACTAACTCAACTAAGCCTTGGTGTTATTTGTGATTGGATGTGTGTTTACTTGTCATTTGTGACATCTGGTGGTAGACCCCCAAATTTTCCATAGACAATTAGAAGTGGAAGAGCCTATCTCACCACCGCCACAGAGACTAAAGGAGAAGAAAATAGAATAATGATCATTGGCAGGACAAATTCCATAGAAAGCATTATCGGCCAATACAACCATGAGACAACCATGAACTCAGACCCTCAAAAGGAAGATGCACAATCAAGGAGCTCAAGACTCATCAAGTTCCAAATGTGAGGGATCTATTTTACCCAGTGTACCTCCCATAAAGAAAGCAAGAGGATGAAGGTTGGACCTGGGGAATGTCTAAGAAGAAGAATAAATAACTTTCATCATGCAACAATAGGCAATCTCCATGACACAGGTAAGTCTCCCTCTTTGTATTCTCTCTTCTTCTAAATATTTGGTTCCCTCTATTTTTAATTCACACAATCCTCTATTTGCATCCACAATCACTGATATGGTTGATGTTTCACAAGAAATACCTTCTACACCCTCCTTTATGGTTGTTGCTATCATTTCCACCATTCCACAACCTCATTTTCCTATCCCTACAACTACTTCCATCTTCATGAATGATATCACAATTTCTTCATCAACTGTGTAGGATCTTATTGAAAATCCATCATCTACTCTGCTCTCTTCACCCTTTCCTTTCAGTATGTTGTTGGTTCCCTCACTTTCCACTACCTTGTTAGTCTCTTTGAGCACCCCGCGCCCTACACAAGCATTGCAAGTCATTTTTCCTTTCTCTCTTGCAACACTAAGTTTTCCAATGGTTTCCTCATCAAGAGAATGAACATGGATCTCACTTGTTCCTATCCCTTTTGGTCTACCCACTAGTGTCACATTTTTTGAACAATGCATTAAGTCTCCTATGGAGTATCACATCCAAATAGACTTATGGATGAAATCTCAAGAGGGTAGTCAAGAAAAGAGGAAAGCAAAAGAATATCTAGCTCTGGTCACCCCAAAAATGGAAATAAATTTTAATGAAAAGTAGCAAACTTTGATGATTTCAGCAATGAATCTTCTAGTCTCCAAGCCCAAAGGCCAAATTTAATCTAGATGATATCTAGGAAATAGGCCTTAACTTCAACAACACCCATTCACACAATAAACTAGGTCTTATGGAAGAAACACAGAAGATAGTAATAAGTAACTATGTAAAATAAGATCGATGCATAAGAAAAAGGAAGAAGAATTAAAAAATGTCAAAGCCACAATGGAGAGGTTAAACGTGGAGGCAAAGGGGAAAGATGTAGATATCACCCACTTGAGGAAACATCTACAAGACAAAACTTTGGTGGCCCTCTACATAGATCAAGTAGAGAAGGCTAAACTCTAAACCAAGCTAACTAATACATTGGTAAAGATTGTGTTAGAGGAGAAGGAGAAGGAATACCAAAAGGGTATGTACAGGATAATCATGGAAAAAATAGGCCCTTAAGTGGCAAAAAAATCAGAAAAATCAGAGTTAGGCAACTTGATGTAAGAATTTGAATAAGTTATCTATATTATTTCAAAAATATGTAAGAATAGAATCTATAGAAAATTGAATTTAGTTTCTAAACTACTGGGTTTGTTTAAAAAAATATATATCTTTTTGGTGAAAATTTGAAATTTCAATGCAGTAGTACTTAAATTTCAGGGAAAAAATAAGTAGGTGTCTATCTGACCACCTAACCACAATAAAATGATAATATTTTTTTATAGGATTTTAGATATAAGTAGAGGACTCATGTCTCAATGTGATGAATATTTTTTTGTAATTTATTTCCAAGTAAACAATTAATTATGAATCTTTTATTACAACTTTTAAAAAATATAAAAAACTCATATGTCTAACCACCTTAACTTGGTCAAAACTTCATGAAATTCAATTTTTATTTTTTTAATCCTATAGTATGCTAAACATAGAATGTGATGCATGTTTTGGATTCAAAAAATGTGATATCATTTGAAAGCTATAGATGTTTTTCAATCAGTCTATGAATTAGGACTTTAGTCATAATTTGAATAGAAAATGAATAATAATTACTTATTAAATTCAAAGTAAATCATAATTTATATTGGTAGAAAGCTGAGAATATCCTCTAAAAACCCTTTTCATTTCATCAATTTTGGGTAAAAAAAAGTCGTCAGCCACATGCCCATCATATTGCCACTTTTTGGCCCATCATGATTCTGCACATACCTCCTAAACTCCAAGCTACAAGCCAAGGAGAAAGAGTTGGAGCAAGTGCATAAGGACCTCTCTAATTCCACAAGTTGGAAGGAGCAGCTACATAAAAACATGGAGAAGGAGAAGGATAGGTTCTTGAAGGAGTTGGTCAATGCCAAATCTTTAGCTATAAATGAGAAGAGCATAAATGAGCTAGTGGAGAAGCAACTACATGAGAAAATAGAAGAGATGGCTAAAATCTAGTAGGAGCAAGGTCAGCATGAGTTGCAATAGAAGGAAGCTCACTTCCAAGTTGAGCTCTATGAGGCTCAATTTTTGATATATTTGGAGAAGTGGCCAAAGAGATTGTGGAGTTTTCCCTACAAGCTTGAGATCACGAGATGGAAAAATTACACTTTGAGAATTTAAATTCTTTGAAGATGATTAGCAAATTATAGGAAGAGATCAAAAATAAAGATTTTTGATAGAACAATTATATGATGTAGTCAAAAATCCAATGCAATAAGCTAATTTTCTCCCTCTGTAAGAAAAATTATATATGTGTGTGTGTGTATCTTATTGGGATTAAATAAAAGATGTGGTGACATCTCTACAATCAAACCTAAGTTTAATGGAGGATGAACAAGAATTGAGTGCAAGGGTCAACCTTGTCATTGAAAAAATATTAAAGTCTATTGGTCCCATGGTAATAGAGTTCTAGAGCACTTGATAGGGAAACTATACAATGTGATGAATGATTCCTTAGCAGTTTCGATATTGAATACAAAAGAGTGATTACAAAGAATGCCAATGAATTCATCAATTGCAATAAGGAATCTCAAAGGGGTGAGGAGTGCCACCACACTATGGAGCTTAAGGTGAAGGAAATGAGGGGGAATTTTGAGGGGTTATTCCAATTGGGACTTCCATCCCCTTTTATACCAAATGAAGCAATTTTGACTGAGGACCAAATCAAGAAATTGTTGGAAAGCCAAAAACAAGATCAGTGAATCTTCCAGGTGTTGAGTTCATCACCAAGTGCCTCATACATTGAGAAGATTTTGTATCCTCTAGCGTAGCTCAATTTTCTTATGGATTCTACATTGACAACATTGAGTGATATCTCTTTCAAATAGATGATTCATTTAGACTAGAGATTCAAGTATTTACAAGCATAGGTACAACCCTTGGAGGAAAATTGGGCACCTCTACAAACTGTGCTCCATTTATTATGTCAAAATCCCACAACTCAGGGTCAAGCTCTTTCATTATGTGATCTCTTTTTCATGTTTTTGTGATGTTTTACAACCTTCTCTTTTGATCATGGCTTGTTTCTAAGTAGTGCATAGACTTATATATTTTTTTTGCATATCGGTTGTTAGAGAGTGCCACATGTTATCATGGTGTGGTTTCTAGCAAGACCATGGCCTCTTCCTCTTAGAAAGGAACACAAAGGCACCACGAGGTGGCCCTACATGGTCTTTATAAAGGTTTTTTTTGTTTAAGGCATCTAAGGTCAAAAGGTGCCAAATTTTGACACCTCAAAAGTTCTTGAAGGTTGTGGGAAGGAAAACATTAGAAAATATTTCCTACACACCATGTGTCTTGGGTATGGAATTCTCAAAGGGAAAAGAAAAAGGAATCTTGGGTGGCATTGGGAGGTGCCACATGTCAATAGGGCAGAATCTTGGGCATATTTTGAGACTAAAGGAGAGTTAAAAGCATGCTATTTGTTATCTCAGTAGTGGAGGAGTGTTGAAAGGTGTGTTGGAAAATTAAGGTATAACTTACAACAATATGAACTTATTAAAGTGGTTGTGAATATAAAATTATATGTTTAAGATTACCATAGAAATATTATGTGATTGAAAATTACAACAATGAAAGAAAAGTTTGTAATGCCACAAGTCATGAATTTACAAGTGATACAAGATATACATTGAGAAACCCTTTTCAAAAAAAATCCACACCCAAAGAGATCCAATGTTTGTATTGGTCTTTAAGGAATTACATCAATACAACAATCCTCTCTATAATTCGGTAGTACTTCATTGCTCTGATAACCTACAAAAAAAAATTACAAACCACCATCTCAAGGCTCCAATATATAGTAGTTTGTGGGAGAGAATAACACAAATGGTATCCTAAAACAACAAGAAAAATCACCTAGAAAATCCCAATAAATATATTGTTCATCATGTCCCTTAGAACACTTTGCAAAGAATGTGGAGACACAAATCAACTTATGATAGCAATTATAATGTCACCTATCTTAAAATTCTCCCACTTGACATTATACATTGCAATTACATCCATGATATACAAATAAAATATAATCAAATATAGTGATCAAGGCCCATGGCCTTCTTGCACCAAGAGAACTTATTCATGGTCACTAGCTTCATGAGAGAATATGCAACATTATCCAAAGTGTCAACCTTCTAAATCAAAATTTTACCATTCTCTACCATTTCTCACACAAAGTGATATTTAAAATTTTCATGCTTAGTATGAGCATGATACATAGTATTTTTGGCTAAACACATGGCACTCTAACTATCACATCCAATCCTCACTATCCTACAATAAAAAACCAATTCCATTACCAATTCTATGTAACCAAATTGCCTCCTTAGAGGCATGTGTAGCAACCATATACTTTTCTTTAGTGGTGGAAAATGAAACTATAGGTTTCCTCTTACTCATCCAACTCACAACACCTCCAAACAAAGTAAAAGCATAGCCATCGGTGGACCTTCAACTATCCAAGACACCTTCCCAATCTACATCAATAAAACCCTGCATGTCCAATGACTTCACCACATCATTGAAACCATGATGAACCAAATAGTAATCTAAAATACCACACAAATATCCCTATCTTGTCATGTTTATCCTTGTTCATCTTATATTTGAGCTCTATGTCCCCTTATAAATCCCTCCCTAATAATAAAAAAGATGCACCTTCACCTTTATCCGTGATAACTTTATCTCCTTAGACTTCCTTATAGAACATTTAGCCTCCTAGCATTAAATATTAGTCAAACCCCTAGTGTACATCCCCATATCTTCTCACATTCCTTGAATAGAGGGTATAATTTTGATGAGTTTTAGCCACCAAAAATAAATGTTTCTCATTTGTGATCCACCTATCATAAATCTAATGTTCATGTACCCTAAAACCCTTTGAAAACATATAAATAGATTCATCTTCCTCCACTTCTCATCATCATGCATTCACAAGAATTTTGTGTTGAAACAATGAATTTATTCTGCAAGCACTCTTTACATCCATCTCTTATCCATCCCAAACCCTTAGAACCTCTATTTTCATGCCCAATATACATACACCTTAAATATTATCCCAACTTACCATCCTATATCCTTCAAAACCATTTAATTATCCTTTTGAACATGATTTTCCACTCCTTGTCCATCACATTTTTTGTACACACGTCTAGAGGTTTAGCCTTTTATCCCAAAGGTTTTATCTTGTCCATCATTATTTCCACTTTTAACCCTTACCTAGGTTTGCATTTATCCTTTTACTATAATTTCCAATGCATTAGTTCTATTGAAATTACTTATAGGGGGGTTGAACAAGGTAGTATCCCCTTCAAAACATTAGTTTGTAAGTAATTTTGTGTAGATTCAAAAGAAGTAACATGATAAAAATGGATTACAAGACTTACCAAACCTTCCATTAAAGTTTTAATTATCATTATGTCCAAGGCCATGTAACCTATTGTAAATTACTACTAGAGCTAGTTCCCCTTGATTATTATGCATCACATCCAGAAATGAGTCCTATACTTATATCTAAAATATTATAAAAAAATATTATCATTTTATTGTGGTTAGGGTGGTCAAACAAACACCTACTTATTTTTCCCTGAAATATAAGTACTAATGCATTGAAATTTCAAATTTTTACCAAATAGATTTTATTTTTTATAAATAAACTTA
This sequence comes from Sequoia sempervirens, assembly GCA_007258455.2. Lineage (NCBI taxonomy): Eukaryota > Viridiplantae > Streptophyta > Pinopsida > Cupressales > Cupressaceae > Sequoia > Sequoia sempervirens. Next base: position 32,643 of record VDFB02332899.1, read on the forward strand.
GTAGTTTAGAAACTACATTCAATTTTCTAGAGATTCTATTATTACATATTTTTGAAATAATATAGATAACTTATTCAAATTTTGACGTCAAGTTGCCTAACTCTGATTTTTTTGCCACTTAAGGGCCTATTTTTTCCATGATGATCTTGCACATACCCTATTAGTTAGTTTAGGTTAGGTTAGGAATGCTTACTTTGTAATCTAAATTATAATTTAATTTATAATTGATAAACATGTTTAAATAAATAAAACTCCTAGTTTCTTAATTTTGTTCATCTCTTAACACTAAATAAGAAGTTAGTGAACTTTAGGGTTTAATTTCTATTATCATAGAGAGAAATGTGTGAATGTGTTTTCCTACCTTCAATTCTAAGAGATTTTTTTTTGTGTATAGTGATTATGTCTAATAAATGATATCTAAATAGCCTAGGGATGACTCCCTTCAATATGGACCATTTGAAATGCTCAATACCTTTTAACACCCCTTTAAGAATATTAATACTTGTACACATTAGTTAATTCTAGGACACCCTAAGAATAGAAACCCATGTTTAAATAAGTTAATTGTAGAGGGGTCACTTTAATAACATAAATGTGTGTCAAAAGAATTATAAAACAAGAGGAAAATATGTTAGGATGTTCACTTTTTTCATTACACTATTATAGGAAAATATTTTGTTCTCAATTATTAAATTTAAACCTAATTATTAACACTTTCTCCTTCTGAAAGTTCATAATCACCTTGATGCTTTATCCATAGTTTAATAATCTAAGTTTTATATATTCTAAAATCTTCTCTTTTATATGATATGTGTAGTGGCTCAACATATAGAAACTGGAGTAGAGGTCCTTGAGCCTAATTTAGTTACTAGCTCGAAGAGGAGAGTGAAGTAGTCATGGTTGATTTTAGGGAGGAGACCTGAGCACAAATAATTAATATTAGAGAGGAGGCCCATACACAATTTGATGTTGGACAGGGTCAGGAACACTTCCTTCTACCAATATTCATACTATGAATTTAATTAAAAAGGTGAAGAGAAAATTTTCTTACAAAAATATAGATCATTTACTTGAAATGGATATACATAAATTGAAATTTTATATTGAACAACCCACTACTATTAAGTTAAGAGGTTATTCACAAGAACTTCAAAGGAAATAATTGAGGCTTATTTTAAAATTTGTGGTACACTTTGTCAATCCCAACTATTATCAACATTGCTTCTTCATGATGACCTAAAAGATGCATTACAATTGATGAGTGTAGATTTCAAAAATAAAAAGAGGAAAAGATAACGCCTAGAAGAAGATATTGTTGAAAATGTTAAAAAAAAATTGGGTTCCATTAGGAAACAATATCAATCAATGGATAAGAGAATTTTAAGAAGAGTGATGTTGGCATCTATTTTAAGTCCATAAATGTCTAAGAAAGTGTCAAATATCTTCACTTTCAAGTGAAATTGTCTTATGTAGAAATTTACACTAACAAGATATGTGAAAAGGAGAAATGTTTTGGATGATAAGTTACGATAGAAAGCAATTGGTTATTGATGTGTAGGGATCCTTATTCTGATAGGATTGAAGATGGTGTTTGGAACTTGATCTCAAGTTTTTGGCATGATCATACTCATCCCTCATAAAATAAAAGAGATGTTCTAAAATATAGGATCAGTCCTAGAGACAATTATCAATTGTATACAAAATATTGGTTAGACACAACACAACATGAGATGTATGTGATTTTTTATGATGCAAATCCTCATATAAAGATTATACAAACAATTTTTCAAATGTTAAGGCCACATTATGTGAAGGAAAACAAAGTTTCTGAAACTTGTTTTTGTTGTCATCATATTGAATTTAGTCTTTAATATCAAGTGTTTTGAAATATCAAAGAAGAAAGTGATGGTTCTCAAAATGTACCTCCTAAACAACTAATTCAATTCTTAGGGTATGTGCAGGATCATGATGGGCCAAAAAATGGCAATATGTAACTGATATGATGGCCCATGTGGCTGGCGACTTTCCTTTTACCCAAAATTGATAAAACGAAAAGGGTTTTTAAAGGAGATTCTCATATTTTCACCAATATAAATTATGCTCTACTTTGAATTTAATAAATAATTATTATTCATTTTCTATTTGAATTATGACTAAAGTCCTAATTGATAGGCTGATTGAAAAACATTTATAGCTTTCAAATGGTATCACATTTTTTGAACCTGAAACATGCTTCACATTCTATGATTCACATATTATAGGAATAAAAAACAAAAAAATGAATTTTATGAAGTTTTGACCAAGTTAATGTGGTCAGACATACAAATTTTTATATTTTTTTAAATTTGTAATTAAAAAATCATAATTAATTATTTAATTGGAAAAAAATTACAAAAAAATATTCATCACACCGGGACATGAGTCCTCTACTTATATCTAAAATATTATAAAAAATTATTATAATTTAATTGTGGTTATGGTGGTAAGACAAACACCTACTTATTTTTTCCCTGAAATTTAAGTACTACTGCACTGAAATTTCAAATTTTCACCAAATAATTTTTTTTTTTGAAAATAAACCTAGTAGTTTAGAAACTACATTCAATTTTCTACAGATTCTATTCTTACATATTTTTGAAACAATATAGATAACTTATTCAAATATTTACGTCAAGTTGCCTAACTCTAATGTTTTTGAATTTTTTGCCACTTAAGGGCGTATTTTTTCCATGATGATTCTGCACATACCCCTTACCATCCATCTTATGTGATAAATATGATGATGAGTAGATGGTCCAATGAATTGCATAAAATGACTTTGTGAAACATGTGGAAATCTAGCTAAAATTCCTTTGATAAATGAAGATACTGACATGTTGAAGATGGTAAATTGCAAGAGTTACAATTACATAAAGTTTGAAACAAAAAATGGGAAATAATCCATAAGGTTAAATTATATAGAAGAGGAGGTACCTATTGGAATATTTATGGAAATTTTTCATAAATTGATACAACTATACATGCATTATGCATTTTATGCTAAGTGGAAAGCAAAAAAATATCATTTGTTAAAAGATACTTCCCACTTGGAATAGTTTTATTAGTAGTTGACTTTGTGGAAAATTACTCTTTTACCCATCAAAAGGAGATTCAAAAATAATATTTGTATCCATAGCTATTCACTATTTGTTGCAAGTATGAAGGTGTTGTCATTGATGTCAACTATGGGATGCAGATATTGAGGATATTAAGAAAATTGGAAAAAAGAGGAAAATAGGTTGTGCATGTGTAATTGAGACCTTGAGGAAGTGTTGTGAGTACATGGAGCTATCTTTTTGTTGAAATTTCTAAAGATGAGTTGGAATGATGAAATGAGTTGAGTTGTTTTCTTTGGTACTTGGTTTCCAAATGCTTTTGGGGAAATTTGATAAACCAAGTAAACTATGTTGTGCAAGTGTTCATAGTGTGCCTCGATATTATGCTCCACATTTATTATGTGTTGATGTTATTCCTGTGTGGATCTTATAGATTATTCAAGGTTGTAAGAGGTTTATATATTTATAATTTTGGTTTCTAGATTGTTCTACAGTATAAGATATTTTCACCAATATGTGAACCAATTGTTCAGTGATCTTTTCTATGGCTTGGGAGAAATGTATTTCCTCTGCATTTCTGTAATATTTAGATTCAGGTTGTGAAAACTTGGGAAGATGTTTATAATGCTTTTATCTTTCTATTTTCAAAGTTTTACTTGATTTGATGCAATACAAAGTGAGTTTCATTTATCAGTATGCAAACTTAAGGGTTAACAATTTTTCTTAGTTGAAGTATTTTAATAATGTGAGGTTGATGAACTGTTTGATGAATCTCAAGTAGTTTTTAAACAATTCTAGATCATTTTCAAGAGAATTTTGTTGACTGGAAAATTTAGATTGATTTGAGGAAGTGTGTACTTAATGATTATGGTGTCTGGCATGAGTATTGGCCAATCTTGTGTTTGACACTACATGCAAGCTTATGAAAGAATTTTGAGGTGTGTTGGGATCTATTTGGGTCCTAATTAAGGATTTATGTAGTTTTCCTTCATTCCTATCCATCACAAGAATGTTTAGGTGTCGGCCTATTTTGAATTTATATGTAAAACGGCTAGTTACCAACCTTCTTCGATGGATTTCAAGGTTCTTGAGGTTGATTTTAATATAAATAAGCGTGGTGTTGTTGTTATTTATGGAGTGAATGAAATGTGAAGAAAGATAGATGTGAGGTCAATGTGAGTGAAGTGTGTGATGCGAATTTGAGCAACATAGTGATATTTTCCTTGTTAGGGTTCCTGAAGGTGATCTAAAAGCATCCTAAATAATTCAAGAAAGGCTACGAGATTTTTGGAGCATTGTGGTGGATTTCCTTGTTGCATGATAAGTGTTCTCTATGTAACATTATTCTTCTATCTTCTTGTATTTCTTTGTGTGGCAATGAGCCCTAGCTTTGAGCCATTTTTGACAATGTGTCTTATTCTAGCAGTGATCCCTTGTACCAGTTATGCAATTACTTATATTGTGAGCTAATCCTCACAATGGTTTTTCCCTTATTTGGTTTTCCTTGTAAATATAGTGTTCTTTTGTGTATGGTGTTGTGATTTTATTTTCTATTATGTGCATTCCATATTTAATCATACTAACAAAATAATTATTGTAGAGGGTTTTGAAGGTTTAATTTTTTACAACTGATTCACCCCCCCTCTCATTTGTCTTTTCCATTTCAATAATTAGTATCAGAGTAAGGTTCCTTGGAGAAGAACCTAACTTCTTAAGGTAGATTCGGGATATTTTTCTTCTCAGGGAAATGAGATTGAGAAGACTTTTCAGACTACATACACTCCACCTCTAAATAGTCCAAGTACGAATGAAAAAATCATGAGATCAATGCTAAGGAAAGATTCATTATTGTGAATAGTTTTTCAAATACCAAATTAGTTAAGGTTATGAGTTTGAAGACTACTAAAGAAGTTTGGGATAAGATAGAAAGCTTTTATGAAGTAGATCCAAAGGCCAAACAAGAAAAGTTGCGGAACTTGAAGGCACAATTTGAAATGATGCAAATGTCTAAAGAAGAAAACATTAAAGGCTACATACATAGAGTTGATGAGTTGGTAAGTGCTATGAGAGGTCGTGGTGAAATAGTTAAAGAATCTAAAGTAGTGAAGAAATTTATTAGATCACTTCCAGACCACTACAATGAAAACATATCTATTATTGAAGAAATTATTGATTTTAACAATTATTCTAGAGATCAGTTGATTGGTACTCTAACTACATTTGAAATGAGAAAACTGAAGAAAGGTGTTACACAAAAGCTCGGACTACTATCAAAAATATTAAATTAGAGAAGTTTGAAGAATCAAGTGAAGAAGATCTTGATTATTTGGAAGCTAACTTTGTGAGGAAGATGAAAAAGGGCATGGGTAAGTACAAAGGTAAATTACCTTTCAAATGTTTTAACTATGGTGATATGATTCATTATGCTTCAATATGTCTAAAAAGATATCTAAACAATAAGAACAATGAAAATAAAGGAAAAATGATTAAGAGAGCTTACTATGTGAGAGAAGATGTTGGTATTTCTAATGATGAGTTTGACTATGGAGATTTTGATGATTATCAATGCTTATTTTGGCTATAAAAGAAGAATCTAGTTCTACTAACCCTAAATGAACTATATGAATTAAAGTATTTCAAAGATAAAGGATAAGGTTGAAGTTACTTTGGTATCTTTTTTTCATGTCAAAGAGGATACGAATTACTAGGTTATTGATAGTCGATGCTCTAATCATATGACAAGAGACAAAAGTAATTTTGTTAAACTTGAAAAGAATGATGGAGGATCAATTAAATTTGGAGATGATTCAAGAGCTAAGATTTGTGGAATAGATTCAATCAATTTTTATGGCAAGAATAACACAAAAAATGTTTACTATGTTAAGGGATTAAGACATAACCTTTTGATTGTTGGAAAAATGTGTAGCAAAGGAAAAATCTTGTGTTTAAGGATGAAACTTGTGAGATCAGTAAAGGACCCAGAACTGTGATTGTTGCTAGTAAGAGAATAGATGGAAACATCTATCAACTTAAGGGTGTTGATGGTCATTGATTTTGCATACACCTAAAAATGGTTTGGATAAATCTAATTAATTAAATATGATTTCAATGATTAATTAACCCTTATATTTTCATCTACTATTAAATAAATAGAAACATTTATTTATATAGTTCACTTCTAATTCTTCTCTAATTATATTTATTCTATCTTAATCACATCATCCTATCTTAAATTAAATAAATGAATTTAATACTTTGTTTTATTTAATTATCTATTATCTTTCATCTAAATTAAATAAACGAGTTCACATACTTTGTTTTATTTAATTGCCACATTTCTTCTAAGTTTATTTAATAAACAAACTTCTATAGTTTGTTTTATTAAAATAAATATCCTCTTTTTCTAAAATTGAATAAATCCAAATATTCAATTAAAGCATATTTCTAAAGATATTTCCTCTTTTCACTCATCATATCTACCTACCAAATTAGATATTTGATATCTAATTAATTCAACTCAACCTTCACAGGAAAAATTGGAGATAAATTATGGGAAAACTTCTTCATCTTCTTCCATTAATTCTTCCTGTTGGAGTAAATAAAGTCTTGTACCTAGTTAATTCATTACTAGAGGACTTATTTACATCTTAGTTAAGTTTACTTAGGTCATAGGAAAGAATCTTTCTAGAAGATGTTAGTTGTCATTAGTTGTTATCTTATCCTTTAACAACTACTACATGTGAACCTAGGTAAGTTTGATTAGTTGTCTCATGTCATATGATTAAGACACTTGTCATAATCCTATGACATCTTGCATCTCACCTTGGCTATATAACCAAGGGGTCTCTCATTATAATCACAATAAAATCATATCATTGACACTGAATATAGTTTATTCTTGTCATATTTATCTCTCTTTTGTGCTTTGCATGTGGTCCATAGATCTTGGCATCCATAGCCAATTCTAACATGGTATCAGAGTAGGTTGGGTGTCATTGGAGAGTCTTTTTCTGAAGAGAGATATTGGATTTGGGGGTGTTCCATTTTTGGCTCTTTATTGCAGGTTCAAATCGAAGCTTGTTGGTGCAAATCTAAGCTCACCATTGCATCCGGGAGGTTTGAGAAAGTCAAATTTTCCCTTTGTTTTGTCCAAATTGGACATTCAAGGCCAAATCTATGAGGGTTTGAAGCTGAAGTGTGGTTGCCAGATCCAGAAGGTAGCTGCAATTTTGGAGCATTTTGGGTCAAATCCGACCCTGCCATCATGTCCAGAATGGCCAAAAACCCTAAAATCGATTGTCAATTCATCCAATTCGGAGCAGTTGTCTGGTGAGGCAAAAAAAATTTCCCAAAGAGCCGTACGGCCCCCAAGTCACAATAAATACACTAATTTTATTAGTCTACAAATTGCAGACGTACCCATGCAAGTACAAGGTACCTACAGGCCCTATACAACAGGCCACGTGGCCACACACTAGTAGGCCACACTGACCCCTATCCCCTCACATCCCATGGGCCACACACATAATACCAATGGCGATTTGATAAGAATCTGGTGGAAAAATCAGCCACCGGTGGCCACATTTCTTCAAATCTGGCAAGCTTTTTGGAATAGGCGGGTGATGTTTAAAAGAATGTCAAACTCAACCTCAAGTTCCTAGGAATATTCCTTCAGCATCAAAAAAATTTAGGCAGGGGTTGAATTTTCTCTTGATGGGCGGGAAACCATCAATTTTAAGATAATGGATTGTTGACATCAGCATAGTTTTGAAATTTTTTTGACCCCTCATGGATGAGCTTTTCAATTTTGGAGGAAAACTTTGAAGGCTAATATCTCAGTCATTTTGAGTCCTTTTTTCAAGCAATTATTTTTATTTGGGCTAATTTTTCATGCTCTTTGCAGTGGTGCAATTAGTTTATGGTTTTGGTGTAAGGTTTTTCTATAAATTACAGATTCTCACAGGTATTGTTGCTTCATCCTCATTTTGGGAACTTTGGTAGCTCATAACTTGCTTCTACGGTAACATTTTTGTGTGCATTTTTTTTTGAAAGTGCATGAGTTTTTGTGTACTTCTAAATGGTATGATCAGATGGATCTCATTGTATACAAAAAATTGTACTTGATTTTGTGGCCTATTTTGGGCATTTGCATGTACCAAGATCAAGACCACTTCACTTTTTTGGAAAGTGGCAATTGTAAATGCACTACTCATAAAGTGCCAAGCTTATATATTTCTGGGGGGGTTCTTTGATTGAATGAATTTGGGGGGGACCCTTCTTGTGGTTGTGGTTGCATTCCTCTTGATTTGTGTTCTTGTTCCATCATGGAGCCATCTACAATTCGACTTCTAACACCTTACAACTATCCTAAATGGAAATCAGAAATGAAGAAATTGCTAAGAATAAAAAGATTGTATAGGATAGTTCATGGGCTTGATGGTGAACCAAAAGATGGTGAAGTTAAAAAGAATAAGTGGTTGAATAGTTGTGAAGAAGCAATTGGATATTTATGCTTGTATGTCTCTCTTGAGTTGTTGTTTCACATTGAGAACTTGGATACACCTATGGATGTGTGGACTGCATTGTCAAACTTATTTGGAAAAATAGATAAAATTCAAGGACATTTGTTGGAGAATGAATTAATCAGTCTCAATCCATGTAATTTTGACAACATACAAGACTTCATCACCAAATTCAAGTCACTAAGAACACAATTGAAGGATTGTAAAATCGAGAAATCAGATACACAATTGATCTTAAGTGTTCTTTCAAAGCTAGGACCTGAATATTCAGTGCTTGCGTCTACTTTCTATGCTACAAAGAATGCCTTTGGGAGTGAGTTTAAGATTCCTTTCTTTGAAGATTTTTCTATGCAACTCACTAGGGAGCAAGATAAGCTTATTCAAATGGGTACTTTGAAGTCTTCAAAATCACATGCCTTGGTTGCAAAGGATGAGAAGTCTTCAAGTGGCAAAGAAAACAAAAAGAACAAGCCTAAGAAGAACACACAATCCACATCAAATTCCACATAAGAACATAAAGATTCATCTTCAAAAGAGAAACCATCTAAGAAGGAGAGGCATTTTTGTGCATATTGCAAGAAGGATGGACATGAAGAACATTATTGTTATAAGAAGGATATTGATGAGTTGAAAAATATTCTAAAAAAGAATCACATTGATTTTCCTTCTAGAATGTCTGAATCACCTCCTCCTCCTTCTTCAAAATAGTCTAAGGGCAAAGGTCATGCTGATTTTACATCTTCATCAGGATATAAAGGACAAGCTCTTTGTGCTCTTTTATGTCCAGGATCAGGGAGATGGCTTCTAGATTCAAGAGCTTCACATCATATGGCATCTTCACAGTCTATATTCTCTTCATTTCAGCCTTGTTTTATGTCTCCTATCTTGATGGGAAACAATACATACATGAGTGTAACAGGGAAGGGATCTATTAGCCTTGGGGACAACACTTTTTATGATGTCTTGTGTGTTCCTCATTTGACAAACAATCTTCTCTCTGTATATCAAATTACAAATGGTGGAGATGGGAGAACTATGGAGTTTACACCTGATTCTGTCATCATTCAAGACTTGGAGACTCAAGAGATCATTGCTATTGGATTAGTTGATCATTCATCTCATTTGTATACCTTTCCACAATTTTCTTCTGATGATGACAATGTTCCTATGAGTGTTGATCACATACACCATGATTCAGAGGAGACATTTGGCTTCTTGAACTTAGGAGTTCTCACATCAGATCTAGTTTTGGAGCCATGTATTTCATCTCCTTCACCTATTGTTGTACTTGATGATGCTTATGTTGGTACAGTTTTGGCTCCTTGTGATTTAGTACAACACGATATACATGTTCTTCCAGATATGACTACTTTGGATGGCTTCCTGACAGGTATTTCAAAATTTTTTGTGGAGTCTCATCTTGTAGATTTGGAGGACACCATTGATAGCATTCATCTTCTCTTTGATGAAGATGCACCTTCTTCAGTTGTTGCGAGGGAACACCTTGACCCTCTTGTTCATTCTCTACATGATCATTCTTCACATATTGGCATGAGTGTGGATAATTTTGGACAAAATTTGGAGGATGCTTCTTTGTCTTTAGAGGGGATATCTTTGTCTTTGTATTGTGCTCTACATTCATCTCTACTAGATGTTGAATTGTCCTCTTTAGCAGTGTGCCCTAGAATGCATGTTTGGAGTGTGTCATCTTTCAGGATCAACATGGAGACACTTGAGCATGCTTCAGAGACATCATGATACATCATCCATATTCTTGACATCCTACATACATCCATGGTTTTATTTCTTCCTAAGGGGAGGAATGTTGTTCAGCGAGATTGGATCATCTTCAACATTCAATTTTGAGCTTCTACCATCATTACAGGAGACTCAACATTGAGGGGAGGCTATCTTGTCTCTCTTCTACTTCTCTCTTATGGGGGTTATTTTTCCTCACATGGGGTTTTTACCTTCTCTTTCTTCATTGAGAACATTTCTATTTTGTATTTCATCTCTCTTTTGGGGAGGAGTTTTGTCCCATTTGGTTTTCTCCTTTTCTTCATTTGTGAGAGATTTCATTTGCCTTTGCATTGTACATGGGAACCTAACATGGCCTAGTAGCCAAGATCCATCATTGCATCTTTGTGTCATTTGCATAATAATTTTCTACTCCCTAAGTTGCACTTAAGGGGGGGTGTTGGTGTAAATAAAGTCTTGTACCTAGTTACTTCATTACTAGGGGACTTATTTACATCTTAGTTAAGTTTACTTAGGTCATAGGATGAAATCTTTCTAGAAGATGTTAGCTGTCATTAGTTATCTTATCCTTTGACAACTACTACATGTGAACCTAGGTAAGTGTGATTAGTTGTCTCATGCCATATGATTAAGACACTTGTCATAATCCTATGACATCTTGCATCTCACCTTGGCTACATAACCAAGGGGTCTCTCATTGTAATCACAATAAAATCATATCATTGACATTGAATACAGTTTATTCTTGTCATATTCATCTCTCTTTTTTTCTTTCCATTTGGTCCATAGATCTTGGCATCCATAGCCAATTCTAACACTTCATATCCTTTGGCTGAATGTTTTTGTGGGGAGGAACAATCTCCATAATCTTCTCATATTTCTTCATCTTTCACCATTAAATCTTTCAAATCAAATCTAGACCTTTACTACTACCAAATCACAAATATGCTCCTAGGAATCTATAAATACAACCTCATTCTTCAAGAAAGGATCCCAAATTTGTGCAATCTTACTTTGTAGAAATAGCATTATAGTAATCAAGCATTTGAGCAATAGCAATTAGCAAATCATTTTAGTATAGCAATCATAATCATGGCTTATCATTTAGTTGCATCTTAGTTTACAATAGTTTCATTTATCAGTTTCATGTCAATTTCAGCTACAGTATCATCACCATATCATTTAGTAATTATCATATAGGATTAATTTTATGCATTTAATAGCATCTCATTCTCTAGATTGGTATTTTAATAGTCACAGTGCTTAAAAAATATGAGAGCCATAGCGATTTGATAAATCTTTGGAGATAGAGAGTATTAAGATGCTTTCAATGGATTTCTACTTTAATTAGTTTAGTTGATGTTTAAATCTATTGATATAATGTCTTATTGAATGTGTTTGGCCTTTATTACGCATATTTTACTCACACATAAATTGGCACCCACCATGGGGCCCAAAAACCCCATTTTTAACATCTTTTTTTTGAAAAGTATGCTCGCACGTTTTTGATGTGTTTTATTTTAGCACGATCAAGAGTTTTTATGGCTCTTACGACAGATATTTTAGGACATCCAAGTACTATTTTGGTGCATCTAACTTATACTTCAACGCATATGGCCACTGTTACGATGCATCCAATATTCTATTTTCACTAGTCAGTGGGTTTTCTTTTGACACATTGACCTTTTCTTTTATCACATTCATCAATTTCTATAGCGCATGGAACTATTACTTTAACACATTCATATACTATTTTAGTGCATATAATGACTATTATGGTGCATCTGACTGTTTTGTAGAATTTTAAAAAATTCATGAATTAATCACTATTTTATGTATTGTAGGTACCAAATACGCTTGTCATAGACGATTGTTGGAAACATTTATATTGATAAAAGACAAAAAAGACACAAACTACTAATGGTGTTTGCAAGGATTTAATTTCATTATTTCTTTTTCCTTTGGTTAAGATAGTGAATCTAGCTTAATTAAAGAAATAGTTTGAATCCCATGTCTATTGTGTTTCGAAAGCAATAGGTTTATGCTTTCCCCTTAACTCGGTGATCAGAATGCTAGACTTTCTATCTTTCTTTATTAACACCTTTAGAAGGCCTGTCGTAGTGGGAAAAAGTACTCACCCTATGAGAATGACTTGAGTGGGAACAACCAAAGCTAGGTTTTCCAACCCACTATAAAATAAAAGTGAATATGGGGAAACCCACATTCACTAGAAGTGTGCAAGATAACCATCCCCAAAATATTTGTTCTAAAGATTGGGAGGTCTCCTAAGGGAGTTTCTCATTTTATGCTCTGAAAGGATACCCTTTCTAAGAACTTTAGAGTAGAATCCAATTGTGTCAAATTTTTATCACTTTTTATATCATGGTACAAGGGGAGGGAAGAATCTTCCCCCAATACACTCACCATATAACTATCAGAGACCCTAGCCAAAAGTGGAGGATTCGACTTTGGTTAAGACTCAGAAAAGGAAATAACACGGGAGCCCTCTAGGGGGTGATAGGGTTGTGAAAGTTGACATAGTTGCAAGTTGTGGGTTGTGATATTCTAAGTGACCTACTTGACAATTAGAAAAGTGTTTGAATTGTCTTTATTTGTGTCAAACAAGTGGAAATTGAAAGAATTAGACTCGATTCTAGAATACACACTCTTTGTTTAATAAGTAGTGTTGAAAAAAATATTTACAAACTTCATTTTGTGTGTGTAAATTCATTTTCAAAGATATCATCCAATTAGATCATCAAATTCCAAGATTTACTAGCAAAATACCCCTCCAAAATTTTAATTGGTTACAAAATTACACTGTGGAATCAATCCTTTTACTAAGAAAAAGTAGAAAAAATAGACAAAACTGTGAACATACTGACAACTTCAAGTTTAGCACAACAAAACTCTATTTCAGCACATCTACCCAGTCTTTTAGCTCATTCCTTGTTTAAACAACTCATCCAAACTTTGTTTCAGCGTATTTGTCCAGTTTTGCAGTGCATATACACTGAGTCTATCAACACATCTACCCAGTTTACCAATGCATTTACACTCTGTTTCAGTGCATCTACCCTATTTTTTAGCGCATCTTCCCTATTTAACAACACATATACCTAGTTTACCAGCACATTTACACTCTGTTTCAGTGCATTTTCCTAGTTCACCAATGCATTTACACTTAGTTTCATCACATTTACACTTTTTTTTAGAACATTTGAGGTCTATTATAGTGCATCCACAAAATAAAAAGATAGAGAGTTCTTTTTACCTCCTATTAGATAGTTGATATTAGAATTTGGATCTTTACCAGAACAAAAATATTTTCTCAGTCAAACCAATGTCTTAAACTTGGAAAAATGGGACCTTAGAAGTCAAACTCTTCCAAATTAAACCAAGATTTTACACTTTTAAAGTGCCTTATCATCAAACACAACTCTTGATTATTAAGTTAAGTTTCCTTATTAGGATTAGTCATCCTACAATCACAAAGTGAAATGGTATAAAAAGAAAAAATATAACATTATATTTGACTTAGTTATCATCCTTGGCACTACTTCACAAAAAGATCAAAGTTTAGTGAAAACCCCAACACTTGTATCCCCATTCTAACAAGGTTACAAAGACAAAAACTTAGAGAGAAAGAAATTGAAACACTAAATACCATAGCTGAAGTAAATCCTTTTCATAGATTCCACAAAAATGATAGTAATGAAATAACTGAAGAGAATATCCAAACAACACAATAAGATCCTAAATTTCATAAATTTAGGGAAATTTTTTTGGAACAACATAGAGAAAAATACCCTTTGATGCTAGCTGAACTAGGTGAAAAACTTCCAAAGGACTTTGACGTTAATTGACTAAAATAAAGCACCTATAGGAGCTAAAACTAAGCCACAAAACACACAAAACACAAATCAAGTGAATTTCCTAACACATCAAATGCAAAACTTGCAACAACAACTTCAAGATATGCAAAAAGGGATCACAAAAAGGTACTCATTACAAGAAATTTTTCCCTATCTTTTTTATCCAAGTGTATAAATGATGCCATTTCCCAGACATTGCAAATTCCCAAAATATGACAAGTACAATGGTAAAACTAATCCAATTGATCATGTGAGGGAATTTAGAACCATGAGTTTAGAATTTTCACAAGAGGAAACTTATCTAATGAGGTTATTTCCAAGAAGCTTAGGAGGTCAATGTATGGAATGGTTCTCTAAACTACAACTAATGATTTGATCTTTTGAGGAACTAGTCAATAGGTTTATCTCACAATTCTCCTATAATATTCAACATGAGATAAAAATAAAGGAAATTTACAATACAAAACAAAAGAAAGTTGAAACATTCCTCTCATTTCTACAACGATGGTGAAGGTTGTTTGCTAGGTATCCTCGTTCCATACTTGAAGAGTGTTGTGCAGTTTTTGCACACACGCCCCGCTGGAAGTAGGGACCCTCTTTTGTTTCAGTTTTGGTTTCTTGTCCCTTTCCCTTTTGAGGTTTTGTCTTATTTTGGCATGTGCTTTAATGTTTATCTTAAGTGCCAAAGTGTTTCCCCAGGTTATTCACTAAAAATCTTAAGTTCTAGATGAATTTCAGGCTTTTGCTTGGATTTGGGATTTTCTGCCCTGGTCAGATTTTCCTAGATCCTGCTTGGACTTTGGCTGGACCCTTGTTTTTCGGGGATTTTTAGTATTCATGGATTTCTGCATGGGCCAAATTTTCCTGGATTCCACCCTGTCATCGGCTTCCCGAATTCCTTCTCTGGCTATCCTGTTGATTGCGTTGTTGGCTTCATGTGTGCTTTGAGGGGTGTATATAACTTGGTTTCTGGGTCTCTTGGATTATTTCATGCTAGGGTTGTTCAGTATTGCATCATTTGTCATCTCCCAGGAGAGTTTTTAGCTCATTTGTCTATTTTCTTTTCGATGAATCTTGCCTAAGAGTAATTAGTGAACCCTAGTGATGACTTAACAAGTGGAAACAACTAAATTTTGAACTTGCTTATGCACTAAAGGTGGATGAGTAGGGTTTTAAGCCTAGGGCAATACCACATCAGGTGATTTCATCTTAAAATAGGCCTAAAAAGGAAAATAAAATATAGGAAATGTCCATCCCTGACTTGTCCTCAGTTAAATTGTTGAAATTCTAGGTTGGTTCAGTGTTTGGAAGAAATCGAGACTCTTCATCCCTTCCAGATTCCGTTCGCTATGACCATTCAAGATCTCTGAGATGTCATATCGATCACCCTAAGGTTGGCCGAAGTGGTCTTCCTAGGTTCATGGTGGATCGCTATGACACTATTGTTTTTACACCGATAAAGTCTTGTATGTATATCAGTCGGCGAGACAAAGAGGATTCGCCGAGATCTCACTCCGTAAGAAAATGTCTCATCAACATGCTTGTTCATATTCGCCATCGCCAAGACTAGCCCTAGTCGGCAGGAGGTCATCGTGGGATTCAGTAGCTTTACCGATATTCATTTGCTTTGCCAAGACATTTGTCCTTCGATGAGAGCTCCCACCAAGTACTTTTGCTTTCATCGAGCTCTGTCCTTTTCAGTCATTGTGACCCTTCAAATTCAGTGACATGTTATATTGATCATCCTATGTCTCGCCAAAGCCCTTTGTGGATTTGTATTTGATTGCCTAGACACTATAATTCTCATACCGAAAGTCTTTCTGTTGGCAAGACAAACCCCTTCACTAAGAGCTCATAGAAAGCTCCTTTCGTCTTGCCAATTTTGTCATATCGTTGAGACCTCCCCTTTTGGTGAGACCTTTCAGTGAGCTCATAGCTCTTGCCGAGACCTTTTCTTTCAGTAGGACATCTCAACTCCGCCAGGACCTCATATCGAAAACTTTAGTCTGGCCAAAGTTATTACTTAAACTCTAATGGTCAGTGAGACAAGGGCGATTTGCTATGACTTTACCCCAAAGAAGATCTCTCATTGACATGACTTTTCTCATTGCCGGTCGGCAAGATGTGCCCCACTCGGCGTGACCTCATCCCGAATGGTGGTTGTTTGGCCAAAGTACTTTCCTTTGCACTGTTTAGTCTGGAATTGTGCCTTAACCACAGATTTCCGTTGAGTCCAAATTTCTCTGAAATCCGCCGTCCCTCTAATTTCCCGAAACTACTCTTTCACTTGTTCTTCGCTAGAATCCGTCTCTAGTGGATTTTCCTGAAATCTGATGAAATGTGAGGGAATGTGGAATAGTTGGATTCGTTTATAATTTATGATACATTTTACAATTATTTCATCTCATATTTGGATCTCCTATGTGATTTATTGATGAAAATTATTAGGTTTGATGGTTAAGTAGGTGTTTCTTGGTTATTCCGTTGGAATCCAATTGGTCTGGAATTTCCTGAAATTCCTCTCTAGCTCAGATTTCGCGGATGGTCTTGAAACCTGAAATTTGTTGTGGTCATTTTATATGAATTTTAATAACACCTTGACTATATGAGATGCATTCTAACAGTGTTTTGATGGATTAACCTTGCTTTCCTGTAGTTTTTACTGTGGTTTTCATGTTGAGTGTAGGCTTAATCAAGCAAAGCAGTAGCTGGTTCCTCATTGTCTAATGTAGAAGGGATTAAAATGGAAATTAAGAGTAGGATCCCTAAGAGAAAAGTCACTACAGATTAGGTACAGGGTGTTGAAGAAGATTTATAAACAGAGAAGACACATTGATGACACCCTGAGTGGTGTATATAATGGCTATATTGCTTTTTTTGAGATAATGATAGGAAGAAGGAAGATCACACCCAAGTATTTGAGTCTGGAGTAGTTGAGAGAATGGTGGCAGGATGTTTATGCACCAAGTAATGATGATTCTATGTCCGAGCACCAGCTAGATGATGCGGCCACCTACCTCGCAGTTATTGACAAAAACCTAACGTATAAGGTAGACTTGGATATGTCGGTCAAACAGTCAAGAGAAGAGATTGATTCCATTGAGAATAGACTTAGGGTTTTGCCCTTGCCACCAGTAGCTGACTTGGATGGGGCATTTTTGAAAGTACATGAAGAGCCATATCAGAATAGAGATAATAGGGAAGGGAGCTAATGATAGGCTGTGGCACAATTTCTACTTCCCTATTATCTTCCCGCACATTGATCTGGACTGCACTGTAGATCTTGGGCCGACTTGGGCAGGATGTGCATTTAATGCCTATTTGACCCATTTCGAAGACTCTCTTGGCCGGGTGGTTGTGCCATTAGTGTTGTAGGCTCTTGCTTCATCGACGGGTTTTTTGGGGATTTCTATTTATTGGGCATTTCACCTCTTTGTAAAGGGTTGAATAGCTAGATAGTTAAGATTTTATAATTAGAAGATAGAAGTAGAATAGAGTAGAGATAGTTAGAAGCAAGTTAGCAAGTTAGTATTCTCAAGAAAATCGTGTAACAGAATACTGGAATTGTTGCTACAAGTGGATAATTTGAATACAAGAAATGACATTGTGATTTGGTGCCATACTTGTTTTCTTTTGTTTTGCATGGTTCCTATTCTTCTATCTTTAAAATTTCATTGAGAGGGTTAATGTTTAGATTAGATTTGGGTTTAATAATGTTTGTGATTTAATACTTGAATGCTGCAGTAATCCTTCAGTCCATACTTTTTGCAACCAACTGATTATTAGTTGCTTTGCAAAGTTAGCCTAGACTTCATATTCAGTGTGCTTAGTTCAATTATGAGGATTTTTTTATGTCAACTATGATAGGGTTGTTGAATGAATTTTCATGATTTGAAAATCTTAACACCTCAGAAGATTGCACTATTTTCTATGAGATTGTAGATTTATCTTGGTCAAGTAGAGATTAGTTTTGAGGGATTGGTCCATTTCCAGTGTTGGTTACTTTCATTGTTAATCTTAGGTTTAGTATTAAGTTTAGGAATCTCTTTGAAACCCTTATCCTTTTTTCTATTTCTTTGATTATTGGGTTAAATCTAGGAGTGAAGCATTCATTAGATTGTTAGATTTGATAAAATTGATTCAACATTTTTCTTGTAGTAAGGTCCCATTGTGATTACCAGCATTTTCACATTTTGTTACTGAGTTGTTTATGCACTGTCAAGACTTGACATTAGAGACCTTGGGGTTATCTCTTGAGGCTTGTCGATAGAGATTTACCTTTCAAGAGAGATAGGATATCATATTCTGTTTGGTTGTTATTGTGTAGAAAACATGATCAACAAAGAGGAAAAGATGGAACTATTCATTGACAACCTAACTGATGAGATGAGCTATAGGCTTGAACTACAATGCCCACCTACATTTGAGAAAGTGATTGAAAATAGGCTCAATATCAAAGAAACCTTGGTCAAAATAGGGGTAATGAAACATTACAATGAAGGATCAAACAATACAAACTCCTTGAATCACTATAACAATAATGATAAGCCAAAGTTTTTGCAAAATAATAGAAATACTGGTAATAATGATGCTACAAATAAAACATAAAATGCAAAACCGGTATTTAATTTGACAGTGACTACTACAAAGACCAATCAAAATAATGACCAAAACATCAATCAAAGTGTAAATCAAAACAACAATCCAAACAATGGAGAATCTAAACCACAATCATATCAAAAACCATCAAATTGAAGAAGATTCACACCATTGGGACAAACACTAGAATCAAAAATGAGAGAACTTATTACACATGGAATTATCACATTACCTGAAGCAAGAAATTGGGAACCAAAAGTAAAACCATCTTGGTGGAATGACACAGACTATTGTGACTTTCATAAAAACAAAGGACATAAAACAAATGATTGTATGTAGTTGAAACATCTAGTACAAGATTTGATTGACAACAAGAAAGTATTCGTAGAAGGACATCAAATGAACAATGATCATAGTGCATTTAAAAATCCTTTTCCAAATTATGAAAAGGGAGAATCTTTTTCTGCAAACAACAAAGGTAAAAATGTAAACTACATTTATGACAATACTATTCATTATATTTTTGCGGTTAAGAAGAATGTTGTCATTGATAATCAAACTAATAACATTCGAATCAATGAAATCATACCACTAAATCTGATCCTAAACATGGTCACACCCAACAATTAGATCAATGTCATAAAAATTAGGGAAAAGCAATATTACCAATGGTCAATGTGACAAGGGGGACTGCATCTAAAACCACTACGACCCCTTCAAATCAGTACAACATAGTTGATCAACTACTGAAAATACCGTCCCAAATATCAATATTATAACTCCTTAAAATCTCATCGTCTCATAAGGAGGTGTTGGAACAAGCTCTTGTGGCCACAATAGTACCCAATAATTTGGAAGTTTTCCAATTCTAGGCAGTGGTGAAACACTTAACCATGCCTCACTACTGATCATTTTCTGAACAAAATGACATATCAATTAATCATCCACACAATTTCACCCTTCATATTGAAGTCTTAATCCACAAACGCCATGTTAAATGTGTCCTAATAGATGGTGGAGCTGGTTTAAACATTTGTACTTTAAAACTAATTCGTGCACTAGGATATTTTGATAATGTTATTGATTCCATAAGGAAATAACAATAAAAGCTTATGATGAAGAAGAGAGATCCTCCAAGGGATTGATCGTGTTGCCTATTCAAGTAGTACCAATTGTGAAGAATATAGTTTTCCAAGTGCTAGACAAAGAGTTAACATATAATATACTCTTGGGATGTCCTTGGATTCACGAAATGCAAGCAGTACCCTCAAGTTATCATTAGTTCTTAAATTTTCTTGTCATTGGAAAAGAAGTCACTATTTCAGCTGACTACAACAATCCCCAATATTGTAACACACTTAAAATAGCTCATGACACTTTTGTGCCCCATAATAGGGAGGAAAACACTTCTAGTTCATCAAATAATGAGAGACAACCAAATGTGGTATCTAAATGGGTTGATAAAAAGGACCAGTCAAAAGATACCAGTGTCACCAACTCCACTTCATCAAATAGTGAAGGTCAACTAAACTCAGTATCTCAACAATTCAAAGAAAAGATCCAATTAGCAGACAAAGGCATGGGAGAGTATTCCATTGAGCAATCTTTGTCTTTCACAGTTGTTGCCATCTCCAAGATCATATGGGCGATTGTCAACATTAACACAACAATCATCACAACCTACCATATTTTTGGATGATATATTTGTAAAAGTAGGTACTTTAGAAGATGAATCTAAAGAAAAGGATATCCTCAATTGGCTCTACAAAGATGATGAAGCATCTACATCAGAAACTATCAACATAAAGAAAGATCAATATGGAAAGGGAAAAGAAATATTAGAGAAAATGGGGTATGAAGGACAAGGAACTATTGGAAAAAGAAAAGAGGGCATTGTAGAACCCATTGAACCTCACACTTTAGTCAAAATACAAAACAAGAATGGGTTATATAGGGGAAACAAAGAAGAAAAAACTCATAGAGTTGTTGAAAGAATCCTTCAAATGCAAGATAGCTCTGAAACAGATTCTAATGAGTATGAGTGGGATTATTTATCAAAAGTATCATACAAGGACCTACAAGTTGATTTTATAAAAGAGTATGCACCCACACATGAGGAGGGACAAAGATCAGGGACTAGACCACTTGTATTTGGATCACAAAATATCAATGAATCAAATGAGGATGGAAAAATATCGAGTGAACTAGATGACTTGGAGGAGAGTAATATCATAAACCTTGACATCGCTATTAACAACCTTGAAAACATGGCTATCAAAACCCTCAATGTCATTGACCTTAGCCAATCAGATGACCTTTTACCCTTAATGCATCCTAAACTTATTGACTAGGAACCAACTGAACCTATCAATATACCTATCTTTATGGATGATGATGCTATCGTTAATTTCCTTTGTTGTGAAAAAATTGACACAACTTCTAATCATAAATCTCATAACAATGCTTTGAATTAGGAGGGGGTCAAATCTTCCTGTTGCAAAATTGAAAATAGGAATAATGGATCTAATGGTGAAAACCATTCAATGGCAACATTAGATCTTGAAAAAGTAAAAATAAAGAAAACATTTGATGGTGAAAACCTCTCTTAGGCACCAAAATATGGGAGATTTGACACCTTCCAAGAACACTATCATGAAAGATCATTAGTATTGGTGGAGCCTACATAGTCTATCAATCTTGGCACGACAAAAAGTGAAAAAACTCTACATCTAGCAACATCTATGATAGAACAAGAAAAGCCTAAATTTTTCAAGTTCTTTTAGGACAAACACATTAACTTTGATTGGTATTACTCTGATATGCCAGGTTTAGATCTAGATCTTCTAATGCATCATTTATCTCTACCATCTAGGATAAAACCTGTGAAGCAAAAACTAAGGAAAATGCATCTACATATCACCTTATTGGCAAAGGTAGAGCTAAAAAAGTTTTTAGGTGTAGGATTCATTAGATCTATTGATTACACTAAGTGGATTTCTAATATTGTACCTATTTCTAAACTGGATAATAGTATTAAAATATGTACTAACTTTAGAGATCTCAACAAGGCATTCCCAAAGGATGATTTTACTTTACCAAATGTTAACATTATTATAGACTTAACAACATGACATGCTATGTTATCACTAATGGATGGCTTCTCAGGTTACAACCAAATTAAAATAGCACCAAAAGATCAGGAGTAAACAACATTCACATGTCCATGGGGAACATTCTACTAGAACGCCATGCCCTTTGGATTGAAAAATGCAGGGGCTACATATTAGTGAGCAATGACCACCATTTTCCATGACATGACACATACCTTTATGGAGGATTATGTGGATGATATATAAGCAAAGTCATATACTAGAGAAGGAAATCTAGAGATCCTGGACAAAATATTTACCAAAATAGAGAAGTTCAATGTCATATTAAATCCTAAGAAATGTGTGTTTGGTGTTACATCAGCAAAACTTCTAGGATACATAGTTTCAGAAAAGGGTATCGAAGTGGATCCTATCAAGGTCAAGGATATAATGGAAATTCCACCACCAAATAATATTAGTCAACTACTATCTCTACAGGGAAGGGTACAATCAATCAAGAGGTTTATCTTCCAATTAGGAGAAAAAAGTCATCCATTCAATCATTTGCTACATAAGAATGTATCTTTCAAATGGGATCAAGGATGTGAAACAACCTTCAATCAAATAAAACAATATTTTATGTCACCACCCATACTGATGCCACCTACAGAAGATAGACCATTATTACTATACATTGCAACAACTAAGATTTCTTTGGGTGCTCTATTAGCACAGGAAGATCCTGTGGGAAAGGACCAAGTTATTTATTATATTAGCAAGACTTTGAATGGTTATGAGATAAATTACACCTTCATCAAGAAAGCTTGTTTGGCAGTGATATTTTCTACTCAACAATTGCAGCATTACATGTTAACCTACATAGTCAAACTCATAGCAAAGATTGATCCATTAAAGTATTTACTAAGCAAGGTTTCCCTAACAGGAAGACTAGCCAAGTGGGTCATGATCTTAAGTGAATTTGACATCTAGTATGTAGATCGATGAGCCATCAAGGGTCAAGTGATAGCTGATCAGTTAGTCGAAGCTCCACTACCAGATAATCATCCAATGAGCATTGAGTTTCTTGATGCAGACATTCTTACTATGACCAAACAACAATGATTGCTTTATTTCATGGGTCTTACACACAATGTGGGTTAGGTGCAAGAATTCTATTTGTGACACCTCAAGGACATACCATCCCAAAGTTCTATAGACTCATGTTTCCATGTAGAAATAACGTAGCTAAATATGAGGAATTAATCATTGGCATAAAAATGGTAGTTGAATGGAAACTCACAAAGCTACAAGTATATGGAGATTCACAACCAGTCATTTATTAGGTAAATGATGAATATCAAACCAAAGATGAGAATTTGATGCCATATAAGAAAATGGTTGATGATTTCATAAAGCACTTTGTAGATATCAAATTTGAACAGATTCCAAGGGAAAAAAATAAGTTGTTGATGCTATGGCAACAATTGCTTCTCTCTTGTAGATTCCAGAAAAGCGAGGTCGTTATGAGTTTATGGTAGAGCAAGTGTCTAATCCTACTTATGATAATCTTGAATCTCAAACCATATGCCAGATAGTTGATGTTGAATCCTCAATCTATGGAAATAGTTATGCTTACCTAAAAGACAATATCCTTCCTCCTGATCTTTCCAAAAACTAGAAACGCAACTTCATTTGTCAAACTGCACAACATACCTTAATTGTCGACATACTTTATCATTGAGGTCTAGATGGTACTCTTCTATGGTGTCTAGAACATAATGAATCTGAGACATCCTTGCATGAGGTTCATGAAGGTATTTGTGGAACTCATTCAATCAGACTAACCCTAGTGAAGAAACTCCTCCGTTTGGGGTATTACTGGCCGAACATGGAGGAGACTTTTTTAGTTTGTGAAGAAGTGTAAAAAATGTCAAATCCATGGTAGCATAATCCATGCGCATGCATAAGAATTACAACCATTCACTTCAACATGGCCTTTTTGTTAGTGGGGACTGGACCTAGTAGGAAAGATTAATCTTTTTTCATCCAATGGACACAAACTCATAATCATAGCTACAAAGTATTTTACAAAGTGGATAGAAGTTGTTCCCTTGACAACAATCATTGGAAAATAGATTTCTTATTTCATACTAAATTAACTCATCTATCAATATGGTATTCCATAGTCCATTGTCACAAATAATGGTAGACCTTTTAAGAATCAGGCTGTTCAAGAACTGTGTGAGAGGTTTCATATCCAACATCATTTTTCAACACCATACTATCCTCAAGGAAATGGCCAAGTAGAGGCCTAAAAAAAAGCTATTCTAAAAATCCTAAAGAAGACTGTCAATTATATTGGATGTGATTGGCATGTTCAACTAAACCTTGCACTCTGGGCATACCGAACCAACATTAAAACACCTACATGAGCTACACCATATGCCTTGGTATATGGATCAAAGGCCATACTACCTATTGAGGTTGAGATACCATCACTTTGGGTGTCAGTAAATCAAATTATTTCATATGAGGATTATAGAGTGTCTAGACTTCAAGAGCTAGAACTATTGGATGAACATCATCAACAAGTTGTGAACCATTTGAAATCATATCAATGGAGAATGTCCAATAGTTACAATCATAGGGTAAAACCTAGAGTATTTTAGGTTGGTGACTAGGTCCTAAAGGAAAACCCTTGAAATCAACAAGACAGAGAAAATAAAGGGAAATTTGAACCTAACTGGCTAGGTCCCTTTGTTGTCATATCAGTCTATGGATCTAAATCCTATCAATTGTCTACACCTGAAGGGGATTTGTTTGATGAACCTATCAACAATCTCCATCTCAGGAAATTCTACACCTAAATCCTCCAGTGCATGGTTAAATTTTTGATAAAATGGTCTCC